>JAQZBX010075723.1:0-14557 GCA_029593785.1 Cabassous unicinctus
AACGGGTGCTCTATCCATTGAGCCACACCCGCTTCCTGCCGTGAGGTTGCTGCATCAGCCCACCGCACCGCTCAGGCCGGCGTGCCCTCACAAGGAGGGCTCGGGACGCGAACCCGGGCCTCCCATATGGTAAACGGGGGCTCTATCCACTGAGCCACACCCGCTTCCCAACTAATAACATTTTAATGTATATACCTGACATTTTTCTCGCTAGTTCTACAACACTTCTATAAATACACTTTTACATACTTTTGTAAACAACTTTTATCATTTAAACAACATATTGTAAACATTTTACATCAACAATATCTAAACCATCATTCCTAGTAGCTATCAGTAGTCCATTATACATAATTTATAATGAATATTCCCATTACTCATAATTAATTTAACCAATTTCTTATGCTGGGACATTTAAGTTGTTTTAAAATTATTACTTGTTCACTAAGTTATAAATTATAAAAAAAATAGATTTTTAAATATCATCTCCAATTTTGTATATTAAAAAAATCTTTAAGCTTTGGGAAGCTGTCAAATTCAGGGTGACAAAAGTTTTCTAAACTTCTAATTCCAAATTTTGCCTAAAGCTCTAATTTTATCAGTGGTAACAAATACTTTCAATTGTTTTCCTTGTTCCTTGTTTATTTTAGAGAAAATATCTGCCAAATAATAACCATAGTTATCAATCATTTTTTTTCAAGTAAAATTGGTGTTTAATGGGGAAAAAGTAGCTAGTTTAGCTTGCAACTCAAAACAATCATTCAAGTGCTTTTTCACCTGCTGCACACTTTGGTATGCAGCAGATAGGTTTTGTGGCATACTTCCCATTTTGGCATGGAGAATATTTTAAAACTGTGTACTCAAGGGTCAATATTTAATAAAATTAATGAATTTTACTGCTTCTTCAAGGCCATTCTTCAGTGGAATGGGCTTTTTTTTTTTAATTGCAAGTGCTTGGCAGTGAAGAACAAATGACTACCAGGCCTGTTTGGCACAATGCCTTCATTTGTGCTAAAGCATTACCAGTTTTAGCCACCATTGCTTTTATAACTATTAGTACAAATGTCAACACAGTGAAAAGAGCAAATAAGACAGTACTATTATAAAACTAGTTTTGACCTTGCAGGCTACTGAAAAGCAGGTCTCAGTACCTCTCCACCCCACCCCCCTCCCAAGGATCTGCAGTTTTCACTGTTCTAAATGAATCCTATACTAATCTTGTGACATCAGACTCTTGAGTTGACACTAAATTATGTATTCGTATTAGCATTTTACTACTTTATAAAACTGTTTTTCTCCTCAAAATTCTCTGATTCAGAAAGACTTCCTTCCCAGTGCTTTAAACACTGTCAAGTTTTACATGATGCTCTTCCTGTCAAAATAATGTCAAGGTCCCACACTTCATAGAAGAGTTTTGATTTTTTTTAAGTACACTAATCTTTCAACTCTTAGTGTTACAAACAGAATGTCAGTATTACTTGAAAACCCTATAAAAAAGCTTTTATCCCTCTTTTGATTTCACACATAGAGGAGAGATTCTTCTCTGTCAGGCCTGACTTGTGGGCTGGCAGAGCTTTCCAGCAGGATTGGCAAAGTGCTCTTTCCTCTCTGGTCCCTTGAAAGCAGTTAGGTTAAAAAATTGTTTGGTAGAAACACTTCAGACACATTTATTAATAAGCATAAATGTTCTCTACCTTTAAGGGAAAGATTTTACCTCAAATCCTTTGAGTTTCTAGAGGGAAATACTGGGATTTGGGGAGGATAAATTACTCTTTAAGGTCACATATTCTCCAAGGAATATGAATAAATAGACTTCAGCACTCCTGTTTTTCAGTCTCCAGTGTAAAGCACTAAAAACAATTCCTTAATTATAAATATAAGTCCTGCAAAATTGTATTCTACTTGAAAAGGTAAACCAATTTCAGAAAACACAAAAAATAACCATGAGAACTATAGGATGCCAGTTTAAAACACACCAATACAAATAGATCAAATAACACACATACAGTAGACCACTTGACATATATGAATAAAAAATTTGTGGATTTAATATTCTTTTTTTCCTTCTATTTTCAAACATCTCCCAAAGAGTCAGGATTTGTTATGATGAGTGATTTTGTGTGGGCCACAAATTTAAATCAAAGAAGGGTTCAGGAGGAGTCAATTAGCTAGACAATGAGCCTAGCCAACCACTCAACAACAACTCCATTCAACATTGTTGTCCTCTACTATTATCAGATATCTGGTAATAAACACTTTGTGTCCTTGTGAAATATGGTCCAGAGCAGAAAACACACTACTAATGATGGAGCTAAGAAAAGGTTAAAAAGTCTTCAAAAAGTGCTGTTTTGGTCAGAAAAAAATAGATGGTTGGATCAGTTAAAAAGTAAAATGTTGAACTAAGCAATGGGTCAAATCTATGACAGAAATGACCTATCATGACCAGAAAAAGAATTTCTTAAACATTCAATGAATGCTTTTGTCAGAACAAAAACAAATGAAAATGGAAAGGTGACTAATTTGTAAAATGAAAATATACAAAGGAAACGTAGGCTTCTTGAGAAAAGTCAGGAGCCTATACAAAGTCTTCTATAAAGTAACAGATGGTAAAGGCACCAGTGCCTCAACTTTACCATGAGTAAGGGGTGATTTGTGAATTTTAAGAATAGGTTTCCTTCACATGATTGGGCATTAGTCAGCCATTTTCCCCCTGAGCTGCAGAAGGGACAAGAATGATTATAGGCTACAACAGGCTGTGAACACAGATGAAGCCAATCCATTTTGGAACACAGTTTGTGACTTTATATTCAAAAGGGTAGAGGTCTTTTCATCATTCTTCACTATTACTTTGGTTTTAGAATTTCAAATTAACTAACAGTTAATGTTACTGCAGTAATGACATATAATCTAGACTTTTTTGGTGGCAGAATTTAATTTAATAGCTTAGAAATTAATTTAGTCCTGTATTTTATAAAGTCATTAAGTAGGATATTAAAAATTAACTGAATTATTAAGTTAAAAATTTACTATACTTTAGGGAAAATTTATATGCTATGGTAACCATGATTTGGAGAATTCAAAAAGCTCTTGCAAATGGCAAGAGTGGTCTACCATCTCTTCTTGAGAGTGTAGAGACAAGCTAAAACTTTCAAGTTTTCTCTCACCCTGCCTTTTCAAACATAATATATAGAACTTGCCTAAGAAGATCTTTTTAAGTTCCTTCCAGACTAAATTGTAATTCTATGAACCCCTGTCATGCATTAAGTATAAAACACCACATGAAGTCCATCCCATTCAAAAGAAAAATTCTTTGCCTTTTTGTTACAATCTGAGATGTACCTATGAAAAAGCACAAATAAACCTGCAAATTTTTTAGACTGCAGATAGTTATGTTTGGCACCTAAAAAAAAAAAAAAAAAAATCAAACATCTGGGAGAAGGCAAATCAACTACAGAATTTTAATCAATTTACCCAATCTTGACATTAGTAGCAAGAAATACACACATATAATATGCCTGGGTAAGAGCCGAGAAAACAATGCCTCCCCTACCCCTTCACTTTCTATGTAACTTGAGGAAACAGCATGCTTGTATATCTGCAGCAACCTTGAGTTGCCAAAGTAGGACAGGTAAAGTTGCAAATTTCTGTAAAATTTCTTTTTTTTTTTAGAAAAGGGGGAAGAAGTAAACTCTTAGAAGAGGGGTTCTTAACCTTTTTTTGTTCCATGGACCCCTTTGCCAGTTTCAGGTGAAAACCATAGACCCCTTCTCAGAACATAGCAGCAGATAGTTTTATGACACTCAACATAAGAGGTCAGAGAAAATAAAGATAATAAGTTGATTTTTTTCAATTCAAGCTCATGGACCCTCTGAAATCTTTCCATGGACCCCTGGTTAAGAACCCTTGTCTTAGAGTATCTCTAGGCCTTATCTCCCTGCCATACAGTTTTCTGCTCTTCAAAGAGTCAACTAGCAACCATGAGAACACTTCTACAAAGATGCAGTGGCTTCTGTCTAGGGGTGAAGAGGTACAAGGTTATATCACTTGCTTCCATTCCTTCCCTCCTTGCCATATGTCACCCCACCTCTGTGGGCATTCTGATTCAATGGAAAGATGTGTTTGGGGTTCTCCACATTCAAATTTCCTTGTTCCAACCCTTTTGAGAAATGTTGATCATAAGAGAAGGCAGTCAAGAAAGGAGGATGAAAAATGACCAATATGTGTAAGTAAACAGAATACAGATGGGCCCCCAATATATCCTGGCACATGAGTACAACTGGAAAATACTGCCTTCTCAGTGCAAGAGAATAAAACTGGCCTTCATTGAAGCCTTCTCTCAGATGTTACTCTTCCTTGCAACATGGTGAAAGAAATAGCTATTGCAATTTGGTTTTGTCCTTCCAGGCTGAAGAAACAGATTTGTAGTTATCATCAAGACAAGCGTACAAAGTCCCCAGGGTACCTCTACTAAAGATGAATTGTGTACTCTGTGACCTAATCATATCCAACTAATATTAATGTGAAAACAGTTGTGTTCTTGTTTGTGGCTCCAGAGGGCAGGACCACTTAGAAGGTATAATCAAAGAATAAGAGCTACCAGCTGGACCTGCAACATAGGAGGAACCACACCAAAGCATTTTTGGCATCTTGATTGTCAAGAATAAGGAGCATAAAAAGCATTCTTCAGCTTTCCATTAATATATTCCAATTTGATTTCTTGGTGAATAAAGGTCTTGAAGGAATTCCCATGCTAGTCAGCTAATGAGTTAATGGACTTTTCTTTTATAACAAATGATAGTTCAAAGTACCTGTAAGTGTGGCCAGGATGCCTCAAGGGTAGGTTCATCTTCTTCGGGATCAAATTCATTGCTGTCACTAGGAGGGAGAGTTCTGAATATATTGCAAGATACCTAAAAATAAACAAGCAGCAGAATTAGCTAGAAGCACCTTCTGGGAAGCCTTACACAAGGTCTTTGCAGTCAAAGGAAACACAGATGACAGGGTATAGGGAGCTCACCAAATAGAACTGGGACCTTTCTATAGTGTCTGGGTCTAGTACCCACTCTGGGCAAAGTTGCAAAGTAAAAGTAGCACCTCACTGCCTTCTCCAGTAGTACCCCTTCTCCTTCCTTACTTAGCCACTCCTACCCCCATGACTTAATATCCTCCATCAGAGCCTGGTCTTGGTTACTTACCAGTAAAACATGCTTCTAATCAACCAATTTACAAGACAAAAATACTTGCTAATGGTCTCCATTTACTTCCCCTTTCAGGCTTATTCACAATTTGCAAATTTATGGTTGAATTTATGGTGGAATTTCAGGCATTCACAAACAGTGAATCAAAAGAGATATCACAGAACCTTTCTCATATCCTTAAAATCATATCTATTCTGTCCTTGTTTGATTTAAAAAAAACTGTAATGATGTCCAGGGTAAGATATATCTGTAATATAAACTTCTATCAATGAGGGAGTCTGTTTCCATAGGCAATTTCCAAATTAAACGCTGTTTGTTCAAAGAATGGCCATGAGTTGATAACTGTTGAAACTAGGTAATGAAGAGATGAAGATTCATTGTATTATTCTGTTACTTCTGTATATATTGGATGTTTTCTATAGTAAAATGATTCTATAAAACATGCTTGTTGCTACTATTCTCAGGGTTCCTTTTCAATTTTCTATTCTATTTCTTGCCCTATTTACTCACTTATCCTCTCCTAATGACTCAAACATTCCTCCGATCCAAAGAATAAAGTGGGGGGAGGAAGAAAATATGTATAGAAGCAAGAAGGAAAAAGAAAAGAGAGACTGCAGCAGATGCTTTTGCTGGACTTTCTAAATACAGAAAATACAGGGAAACAGATGTGGCTCAAGCGACTGGGCTCCTGTTTACCACATAGGAGGTCCAGGGTTCGATTCCCAGGGCCTCCTGGTGAAAGGCAAGCTGGCCCATGCAGGGAGCTGGCCCAAGTGGAGAGTTGGCGCAGCTAGATGACACAACAAAAAGAGACACAGAGGAGAGACAATAAGAGACACAGCAAACCAGGGAGCTGAGGTGGTGCTAAGAGATTGAGCACCTCTCTCCTACTCTGAAAGGTCCCAGGATTGGTTCCCAGTGCCGCCTAAAGAGAAGACAAGCAGACACAGAAGAAAACACAGAGAGCAGACAGTGAGTGCAAAAACAGTGACGGGGGCGGTGAGCAGGGTGGGGGAGAGATAAATAAAAAAAAAAATCTTAAAATCATCTGAATCTGAACCTTAGGGCTGGAGAGGTCAAGACTAGAGACAAATAGGGAGTCATCAGTTAATGGATCACATTGGAAGGTAGTACACAGAGAGAACGGAAAGGGCCTTTGAGCATCCAACATTTAGAAATCAGGTAGAGGAAAAGGGGCCAGGAAAGAAAAGTAAAATGGAGCAGGAGTTAAGAGGGGGAAAAAAAAAAAACCACCACCAGAGTTTGGGAACACAGAGGTCAACTCAGAGGTCAACTAAGATGAGCACAGAGCAGTGTCTATTGGATTTGGTAACAGGTTTTCAGTGATCTACAAGAACAGTAGTGGTATAGACAAAAGCTAGATGAGCGTGAGATGGACAATTAATGAGAAATAAGAAATTTCAGAGAGTAAACAAGTAGAGAAAACTCGTTTTCTACAAGAAGCACATTTGCTATGTCACTGATAAAAATATTTATTTTTATGAGTAATGAAAATGTTGAGCACTTACTATGTGCCAGATACCTTTTATGGACCGCATGCTCATTTAATCCTTACAACAACCTTAGGTAGTATAATATTATTATTCCCAATTTACCAACAAGGAAATAGAAGCACAAGTGTTAAAGTAAGCCCCAAGGTTACAGTTACTAACCAGCAGTTACTGTCAGATGCCACCACACTATTCTAGAAAGGCAGATGGACCAACTCTATTTCAACATTAGCTTAGCTGTCTAAAAAAATTATCAAAGTTGAATATGTTTTTGCTATGACTAATGACAACATGCATAGTTTTATTATTTAATTTTTGTCCTTTCCAATGATCGTTAGAAATTATGTATATGAGGGGACGGATGTGGCTCAAATGATTGGGCGCCCGTCTGCCATATGGAGGGACCTGGGTTCGATCCCCGGGACCTCCCGGTAAAATAAAAAAAATATGCTCTGTGTGCCGGTGAGCCGCCAGGCCCCGGGAGCCATGCAGCAAGATGATGACGTAACAGGAGAGACACTCAGGGGAGAGACAAGACGAGATGCTCCAAAAGCTCCGAAAACCAGGAGCCGAGGTGGCGCAGACGGCAGAACACCTCTCTCCTACATCAGAGGTCTCTAGGATCGAATCCTGGTGAAGATTGGAGGAGGAGGAGGATAAGAAGAGATGGCAGGAAACAGACACAGAGAATTATCCAGTGAATGGACACAAAAAACAGCAAATGGGGAAGGGGGGGTTTAAAATGGATAAAGTAAATAAATAAATCTTAAAAAAAAAAAAAAAATTATGTATATGAAAAATCGTGACTTCTCAGATGACCCTCAATCTATGATTTCTCTTCAACCAGTCAGCTATACCACAATTCACAAGGGCAAAGGTATTTTATTACTTGTTTTGAATCTTCACTAAACTATATATGTATTTCAGATGTAATTCTGATGAGCATTTTCATTCCAACCAAATCATGTATACTTACTATACTCTTTAACAAGATTTTTTTCCTCTCCCAGGTCATGAAAGTGAACCATGAAAGGAGGAAAAAAAAAAAAAATCTTCTCTATAGTAAAAAATCTGGATAGAAAGACATAGAAACTTCTGCTCCTCCACTCTTACAGCACCCACCATGTGCAGCAATTATTTGTTTGTCTTTCCCACTAACCACAAACTCGGGAAAAGTTAGTACAATGTCATAGTCACATCTGTTCGTTTAGCACATACTAGGCATTCGATAAATGTTCACAAAATAAAAGTCTGGATACATTATTAAAACAGTGTATTTTAGTTTTGCTGTAACTGAAGTTCAATTTAAAGTTTTCTAGGTGATTTAAATAAATCTAGGTTATTTATAAGGATGTGTAACGCTGTACAGCGTTCTAAACCTCTGATTTGGTAGAAACCTCATCTCTCAGATATCACATCAAAAGAAGGTCAAGTTGTATAAGTAATTCAAACAGTAGGTAGTTCTAAAGGCATGTACATCTAACATAAGTACACACTACCACTTCTTCAGATTTGCATTCCTTAGTTTATTTCTAAGCATTCACTGGATGAGTAATGAGGAAGCACGGATCTGATGGACTAGATAATCAAGAACTTATTCGACTGGTTATGTGTTCTCAGCCAATTTGGAGAAAATGGCAAAGTGTATCGAGTATCATGGAAATGGTCAAGCCTTTGATCCACCCTGGTACAAAATACGTACTTAATACAAATGTCATGAATGAATGAATGGACCATTGCTCCCAACCTTGAGAGTCTTTCCTAAGAAACTAATCCAAGACAAGACTAAAAAAAAAAAGTGTAAAATTGGAAATAATCTTTATGTCCAACAACAGAGAGGCACACTCAGTGGAATACTGCGCAGCATTAAAGATGATGGCTATGTGGAAGAACAAAAATGTTTATAAATACAAATTTAAGTGGAAAAGGCAATTGAAAAGTGTATGATTATAACTATAAAGATACGAATGTTAATGGATAACTAAAGGGAAGATAAGAAAAGGTATATTGAAGTGAAAGGAATATGTGTGACTATTTTTTAAGGTGATAAAAAAAACTAAACTAAACTAGGTAGGTAGCTATTGCTATTCCTCTTGGGATACACCAATTTAGGAATTTAGGAAATAAGTCCTAAATCCGTAAAAAGCATAAGTTAGAAACATACAGTATGTGAATTTTGACTTTAATTTCAAGATGAAAATGAGCTCTTGAAGGTTGAACAAAACTATTGCTGTCAGGAAGAGAGTTTAAAACCAGGGCTTTACACAATGTCTTAAAGCTTAGCTCATGAATGATTGAAGGACTGAATGGACTATAGATTAATTGTACAATTGAGCTCCCAAACCATGGGCTTGAGAAGAGAGGGTATCTAAATTCCCTGATTTATCTACATTTTTTATGTGTAAGTGCAATTTGGGAAAAGAGCCCATTGCCGTCATCAGATTTTCAAGACTTCCAAGATCTGGAAAAAAAAAGGTAATTGTCCTAAATGGTAAATTTGCATCCATTAAACCTTCATCACTGGCAACCATTTATGATTATAGTCCAGGGTTAGACTATTAAATAGGTAATGGTAGCTGCATGCTGATACAGATGTATTATGACCACAAGTAACTACCAGCATCACTCCTCACCACAGAGCACTATTGCAAGGTCCATGTGGCTAGATTAAAATGCAAACATATATTCCTGAAGCCACAAACTGTCTCAATAATATCTTTAAGTATCCAAGGTTCTATCCCTGAGCTTCTACTCTATTCATTCAGGAACGGATTATGAAATTGAACAAAAGAAAATTTTAAAGTATCTTAGAAGGATTTATTTTCAACCATTTTTAATTTCTACACTGGTGTCTGTGCAAAGGAAAAAAATAATTTGAGAAATAATGTCTTGAAGAAGGAGCCTAATTCACTTTCATTCCAAAGATGTAATAAACATTGAATGCAGGGATCAAACCAAAAGCCTTGGCATCCAAAAAAATAGCTACAAGAACAGAGAACAAAAGCTGAGAGAATGGGAGGAATGGGTGTGAAACTTTGTATGGCCCCTCTTCAAAGAAAGAAAACCTACAATTAGGGGTTCCACTGAGTAGCTTCTAGAAGCAGACTGTATTAGAGACTACCTTTTCCAGCGTCTTCATATAACAAATAAGGAAACTGAGACCCAAAGAGTTTGTGAGTTATTCAAGGTAACCGGGTGCCAAGAGCTGAGACTTCTCAGGTTCTTTCTCAGATATACCATCATTCTCACTACTTCCACCCCCACACCTGGAGACCAAGTATAGATGTGACTTATTTCTCTCTCTCTTTTTCCTTTGATGCTCCACCCCTTTTCTTTTAATCATTTTATTACTCTCTCAATTTCCCATCTCCCCTTTCCCATCATCTTTCTTAGATTTCTGGCCTGCCAGTGGGATACAATGGCACCATGGGGCACCAGAATACATGAAAGCATTCTGGTCTAAATAAATTGCCAAGCTTGCTCAACATTCACAAGGAGATATAACTTCTTCATTGCCATTGTCTGGTTCAGACCTTCACCATCATACATCTTAATTCTCTCCAGTGGTTCCTATCTGATGTTCATGCTTCCAAATCTCTTCCTCACGTCCCCTTTTCTCATCTCCCCCATTTAGATTTGAGCTTCTCAAGGACTCCTTACTCATCTCTGAATGCCTTGCACCTGTATGTACAATAAATGGAAATAACTAGGACTGCCAGATAAAATACAACATACCTAGTTAAATTTGAATTTCAAATAAACAATGAATAATTTCGAATTTAACTGGATGCTCTGTATTTTTATTTGCTAAATCTGGCAAAAATAATAATAATAATAATAATACTAAGAACCTCTACCGATCTAGCACTGTGGGACACTGGGGTGGGGCAGGATATTGATGCAGGCAAGGCCTAGGATCTAATCAAACTATGGCACAAAAAAATAAATTTCAAAGTTTTGGCCAAAAGTGAAAAAGACTGAAAGGTTCCCGAGTATATGGCCCAATTAAGCAAAAGAGGAAGAAGTGTTCAGGTATATATTTTTTTAAATCAATTTTTGATTGAACAACTTATTACATTTTGACTTGCAATATCAAAATACTGTTAATATTTTAAATAATTATTTATGTTAATGTAAGGGGAAAAAAAACAAAGCTCAGTACCCCCAACCCCTTTATCTCCACAGAAACTACTAATTTTACATCATGATTTTTGTTGATATTTTATTGTTGTTGCTTTTTAAGGAAAATTACTAGCACATTGTAAGAGAATAGAGTGAGGCTAGGACCTAGTAGGTACTCACTAAATATCTGCCAAGATTAACAAAACAGAAGGTAAGGACAAAACAGTTAGAGGTTTTTGTTTTTTTTTTTTTCTTTCAAAAAGCTATTTAGTGAATATTTTCTATTTCCTTTAATTACATATTTGTTAACACTATTAAATATTTATCCAGAACTTAAGACACTCCTTTAATAATGCATTTTCGAAGAACAGCACTATCCATAGATAAAATTAGAAAAGTCAACTCCTGTGTATTAAGGACTCTGGTAAACCAGGCATGCAATGTGATCAGAGGACTACTTGCACTACAGTATAAGTCAATTTAAACCATTTTCTCTTTGCTTTACAAAATGTTTTCTAGAATGATTTGGGTGTCACCTTTCTTGTATAAAAGCAGATAAACTAGCTGATCTCAAGAATCCTTTCCCCCCTTTTATATTGAAACTATAATTTCATAAAATTATGTAGTACTGCAAGATTCAGTTTTACCACATCTATTTAGATTCATCTTTTGGGCTAACTCGTAATACTATGAGAATAATGCTTGATGACATAGCTTCAATGTTGTACTTCCTGGGTCCTCCCTCTGGTTTTAAACGCTTGATTAAATCATTTCAATTATGGTGGATTATTGAGTGATTAAATGAATGAGTAAACTCGATGAAAAAAACTCAGGGATGCCACTGAATTTGTTACTTGCATGTGGTCTTAATAGTGCTAGAGATACAATGGATCTTTTAATTTGCTAGGATGTTATGTATTTAATATCAGTCATATAGTCTTTCTTTATTAGGAAGTTTACTTTCTCTTATCTCAAGAAAATTCATTTTATAGCTATGGTGCCATTATTTTTGTAAATACAAAACTGAATCTTGCAACAACAACAACAAACAAAAAAAAACATGAAGAAAAATCTCATAGATTTCATCAACATTTACCATGAATGAAATTTTTAAAAAAATTTACACCCAAAACAAAAAATATGAACTTAAACAAGACATACTTAAAATCTCTAAATCAGACATTTGAACACAGAAGACTATCTCCAAACATACTAGAAATTTGTATTCAAATTCTAAGAACTAAAATTTTAACAGAATTTGCCTCGATATTTTGTTAACAGAATAAATAATAAGTATAAGTATGATGTCAAGTTACTTCTGTTAACATCAAATTTAAGAATTCTTAATGGTACCAATGAAAAAGAAACTCTCAAACAAGTTTTATGAACTGACTCAAAACCCCTTTTAGAAATGATTATAGATTAATAATTATTTAAAAATAAACACAAGGAGAAAATTTTAAAGCATTTATAACTATGTTCAAGGGACTTAAGTCAGAATCTGAGTAGATAAATATCTTTCAACCTGAAGCTTTGCTTAGGAAACAAGTGGCAAAATTTTTTAAATTTTACATTCAATTAGCACTTGATTTAGTTCATTTGCAATTTGTTCAATCTGTAATTCATTTCTAAAGCCAAACTATGCCTTTTTTAAAAATTACAGATAAATTTAAATTAGAGAAGTTGTAGATTTATAGAATAATCATGCAGAAAATACAGAGTTCCCACATAACTGCCCCCATTTTTAACATTTTGCATTAGGATGGTGCCTTTGTTACAACTGATAAGAGAATATTATTATTATTATTGTACTATTAACTATAGTCAAACTAAATATTTTTACCACAATCTATTGCAGTTTTCCACGTTAGACTAGGTATAAAGTCTGTTTTAAAACAATGCCTCCTATGTAAATGAACATGGCTGTTCAAAAGTTATCTGAACATAAACTATTAATACCCCTTATTTTGTCATAAAGGCATGTTCTTACCACCTAATTCTAAAGAGTAAAAATTTTAATTAAATCGGTATGACAATTTTCAAGCTTGTGGGCCATCCACTGTAGGTCTAAGTTTATATTCTTACTAATATATATCAAATATGTGACTGTCAGTGCTACGTAATATTATCATACAATTATAAATTTTCCAGATAAGAATCTCCAGTAGTTAATATTCCGAACATGTTCACTTGAATTAACAGGATTCCTGGAGCCAAAACAACTCCATAATGCCCCTGTTTATCACAAGTGCAGGACTCAGCAGCACGACAGGGACTATTTGAATTATCCTGAACAGTGTGGTCAAGTCTCTCCAACAAGGTTGCCCACATTTTTATCATAAAACCACATTTGGGGGAGCGGATGTGGTTCAAGCAGTTGAACACCTGCTTCCTACATGGGAGGTTCCAGGTTTGGTCCCCAATGCCTCCTAAAAACAAAAATAAACAAGCAAACAAATGAAAAATCCAACTCAGGGGAGCAAATATGGCTCAGTGGTTGAGCGCCAGTTTCCCACATATGAGGTCCTGGGTTCAATCCCTGGCTCCGGTACCATAAAAGCAAACAAACAAACAAACAAACAAACAGACCCCACCTTTGTACACTAAACTCTATACCTTTGAGGTTTAAAACATCCGCTGAACCAAAGACAGAGTTCATTGTCCACATGGGACTAAGAAACATGTACTTGTGATAGTTATGAGAAGTTTGTCTTACAATACCCAGAAATCTAAAAAAGAATTTAAAAGGAAATGTCTAAAGTCAGTGATCACAACCTTATTTGTTAGACATTCACTCTCATACATTAAATCTGTATTAGCAAGGCTTTCTAGGACAGAGAAGCTATTCTATTAAACCTGATTTCTGAAACGACGTAGAAAAAGCATCTTAAAAATGATACAAGAAGCAGTTGAAGAAATGAATGACAAAAAAATAAAAGTTTAAAATTTTATATCACCCAATTTAAATTTTTTAATATGTAGCCAATATTTGAAAGACAAGATTAAAGTAATAGAAATTGTGGGCAAGTACTATTTTCCCAATTCACAGGGATGCTATCTTTTTAACTTATATTTCCCTTATCAAATATTTCTTTTATCATCTATTAGGTTTTTATACTATACATATTTATAAGATATATTTCATTGTTTTTGCTGCTTCTGCTGCTGCTGTTGGTAGGAGTGGGAATATTTAGTTGATAATTGTTATGATATATTGGTATAACTGGATTTAACATATTTAATATATACTGATTGTTTCTGTAAATAATTTGGTCCCTTTAGACCAGGGGTTCTTAACAAGGGGTCCATGAGTTTGAATTGAAATTCAAAAGACATTATTTTTGTGGGTACGAGTTGGTGCAGGTGTGATATATTTGTTAAATAATACACGGTATATTCAAGCAATGGAAGAAATTTTAACAGTGAGGTGGAGCCGGTGGCCACTGGACGTTTTTGGGGCAGGGAGTGGAGGGGCAGTTGAAATACAGGGGCTTTTTTGGGACTTGGGGGTTGTCCTGAGTGGCGTGGCGGCGACAGATTTAGGCCATTTTCCATCAGCATATACCCTGCAGAACTGTGTGGGAGAGAGTGTGGTCTGTGATGTGAACAGTGGTCTATGCTTGGTGGCAAGGCCCCAGGATGTGTATATCCATTGCGGGTGTTGTGCCACATGGATGAGGGATGGTGGTGTGGGATGTTGTTGGAGGTATGGGAGGTGGGGAACAT
>JAQZBX010075724.1:0-14550 GCA_029593785.1 Cabassous unicinctus
AAAAAAATAAGTTAAAATCCTAGGAAACCAGTGAGGGCATCATCAAGCTTACCAATATATACATTATAGGAGACCAGGAATGAAAAGAAATAGAGAAAGAGACAGAAAGTATATTCAATGAAATAATGTCAGAATACTTCCCAAATTTACCAAAAGACATGAATAGACACATTCAAGACTCACAATGAACACTAAATAGGATAAGCTTGAAGAGAACCATGTTGAGACACATTATAATCAAACTATGGAATGGCAAGCAAAAAGAGAAAGTTCTGAAAAATGAAAGAGAAAAGTTACATGCAATTTACAAGGGAGACCCTATAAGATTAATAACGAATTTCTCAACAGCAAACATGGTGGCAATTAGACATTGGGATGAAATATTTAAAGTGCTAAAAGAAAAGGATTTCCAGCCAACAATTTTATATACAGCGAGACAATCTTTCAAACATGCAGAAGATGTTTATCTAACATTCCTAAATAAAGAAAAGCTGAGGAAATTCCTCACCACTAGACCCACCCTACAAAAAGAATCATTATTCAAATTCACCACCAACCATTGTTCTTTTCAAGCACAGCTCAAAGTTCTGCACAATTGGAGGATTTCACTTTACCACAGTCCTTCAGGGATATCCCAGAAGAAGCTTTCTACTTTTAGATAGTTACATGTATATCATACAGAACTGTGTGTAAACAAAGCCCAAGCTTTCTATTCCTCAATCAAATGATTTTAGGGAACTCCCTAAGAAGCCAAACTTGTGGATTTGGAAAAAGATGGTAATCATGATTGGGGGTCATGGGCATTTAAGCCATTTCTTCATGTAAATTATTTGTGTCTTCTGGGCCTGCTAGATCCCTATTTGGTATATACTACTCCATTTTATGATGGAGTGCTGCTGTGCCTGCCCAATGTTATGGCTTTGTGGGTCATAAAAGAACCAGGCCATGATAGGCAACTCATTTTGTATGTAGTGTAAGTTGCTTTGGTACTTTGCTATTGTCTTCCATCAACAATCATCCCTTCATACAAGGAATGTAAGATCATTGTTTTTTAAGTAATAGGAATTTATTGTCTCAGTGTTGAGGTTAGAAATCCAAATTCTAGGTAACAGTAAAATGTGCTTTCTCTGAAGTCTGTAGTGTTCTGGTGATGGCTTGCCACCAATCAATCTCTGACTTTGTCACATGACCATCTGTCAATAGCTGTCTCCTCCCTGTGTCTTGTACTTTTGTGCCTAAGATGCTTTTGCTTATAAGGACTCAAGGCATACCTCATTAACATCCACCCAGATTCAGATATTACTCTTCTATAAGGTCATTTTTAACATATAAATGTCCAATTGCTATAACAGCATTTGTTAGACAGACTATCTTTTCTCTATTGAATTTCCTTTGCAACTTTATTGAAAAGCAATTTAGTATATATGAGTATCAAGATCAATATATTTCTGAGTTTTCCCTTATGGTTTAGTATGTGTTGGATTTTTCTACTTGACTCAGATCCAGGATGTTCAAAAGTAATCATCATAATGGTGTACAGAATACTACCTACCAGAAACCTGGGGAACATTATGTAATAAAATTCTCATCTTTTACATATAACTCATTAACCCCATGTCCAAAGGACTTTTATCTCATTAATATCTTTAGAAGGCATTTTTTCTTTCCCTTTTCTCAACTGCTTCTGTTTGGATTTACATTCACTTCCTAGAAATTTAAAATAAATGCTAATTATTCTTCCTGTTCTATGTTTGAGCATTTTAAATCTATTCTTTATATTATACCCCATTTACAAACCTTTGGTAATATCCTATGCCCTACATAATGAGGTTGATATTCCTTGGCATGGCATACATCACTTCTTAAAATCTTATTCCCAAATACCACATTAGCCACATTCCTTACTAGGCTTTGTTTAATAGTTAATATTGAAATTACTGCAGTTTCTTAAAAAAAAAAGATGTCAGATTCTTTAGTAATTTGCTGTTGTCTTTTATCTCCAAGATGAATGGGAGAATTAGTGTTTGTTGGTTTTAGCTTCAAAATTTGTGCTAAAAATGAATGTGGATAGAGCTAAAGGAAGGGAAACTAAAATCCCATGTGTAGATAAGTTTGAGTTTGTCACTGAACTATAGAAATCAAGGAAAGTTAGTATTCAATTTCTAGTGATAGTTAAACCAAGAAATATCCATGGTATTACGAATGGTATCAGGTTTGTTGGAGTGGACCCTTCCCTTCACATTAAGTGAAGGATATTTATCAGCAGCAGAGATTCCCTGGATGTTATCAATATTTCATTTAACCTTGTCCCCTTTTTGAACCAGAAAACTGTTGGTTCTGGGAGGTGAGTTAAGGACTAGTTATAGGAAAATATAGAACTGGCTTCCACAGATGTTGAAAAAGTAGAAAATGAAGTCTATATATTGTAAAAAGGCTCAGCTGGCCCCGGGTTATGGACCTTAAAAGCCAAGGGGGATTGTGCCTATTTCCCAAGCAGGAATGCCTGAAAAGATAGAGAAAAATCAAATTGTAAAGAACAAGAGAGAAAGAAAATAGAAGAGGAACCAAAGGCTAATGTCTACTAGAATATAGATAAGGCAGAGTTCATGGTTTAAGATTCAGAGTTTCAAAGAGCTATTATGAAATGTCTTTGAATCTATGTGCTAGGATAGCATTGATAAGGAATTGAGATGGGTGGTCATTTTTTTCTCTTCGCTGTCTGTGGAGTGCCTCTTTATTCATCTCTTAACTTTAATTAATCTTTTCAGAATCCACTCAGATATCATTTCTTCTAGGTCTTAAATCTGCAACAGTATTCTGGAAGACACAAAATAATTTTACAGAATTGAACATAAAGGTGCCTACCAGTACTTAGTATAATTTTAAAACATTAATAACCCAATATCTTTTATGTGAGGATAATGTATTTAATAATTACAAGTTGCGTTATTTTAAAATAAAATAAGGAGGATTGTGGGAAGATGACAACAAACTATCCAGCAGAATTCAATGCTCTCACAAAAACAACAGAGAAAGAGCCAAAAGTTGTCCAAGGGACCTGCTTTGGGGTTAAGCAGACAAGGACAGTGCTACACACCTCCCAGGAGGGTGAGGGACAGAGAGACGGAGAGGCCAAAATGATGCTTTGAGTCTCCCCTCTGGTAATTCAAAACAGGAACACAGGAAAGCCCAGATTGAAACACCTCCCTGACCGTACACTGATGAGCGCCATCTGCTGGCTGGTCTGGAAATTGAATGGGAAAAAAAAAAAAAAACCTGTTTATGATACTCTCAGTATCCTACCCTGGGAGAAGTCTGCACCCCTTTAGTGAGTCATGGCCTGATTTTGATAACTTAAGAAAGGCAATTTTAAACACTTAGAATAAGTTGAACCAAATATCAAAGAAAAACTGTGGAAAAAAAAATAGGCAAGAGCGAAATTGGCCGTCAAAGTATGCTCACCAATTCTAATGCCTAGAAATCAGCAAAAATTTACAAGCCATACTAGGAAAAAGAAATACATGGCCCAGCCAAAGGAACTAACAAAATATTCTGAAGAGATACAAGATTTAGGACAATTAATCAGTGATAATCACATAACTCTCCTAATCACTTCAAAGAATTTAAAGAAAATATTAATAAAGAAATAAAGGATATTAAGATGACACTGGGTGAGCACAAAGAACAAGTTGAAAGTCTGCAAAGAAAATAACAGACCTTATGAGAATGAAAGACACAAATGGATAAAATTAAAAATACATTACAGGGGTACAATCAGCAAGATGCCGACAGAGTAAGGAGCTCATAGAGTCAGCTCATGCTACAGGACAGTTAGTAATCACACAGAGTTATCTAAAGCACCATTTGTGGGTTCCAGGAGACCAGAAGAGCATCCTGCAACATATTTGAAGGAACAGAAAGAGGAGACTGCCCATCTACAGAGAAGATTTGTAAGTAGAGCACTCCATGCCAAGAAGGTCAGTGTCCATCATTCACTGGAAGCAAAAGCCACCTCGGGAGCTATTTTGCAGCTGGAATTGGAAGCTCTGCTTCTCAAAATCAGGGGAGGAAGAGATGGTTGGGCACCAAATTGAGCTACTGATTAGTAAATTCAGCGGGCTAAAGTATGATCCTAAGAACAGCTAAAATTTGAAACTGTCCAAGTCAGAAAGAAGCTGGTAGCTGCCATTTTGACTCTGCCCCTGGCATGAGGGGAAGTTGGGCTGACTGAAAATCATAGTGAGGGTAGGTACTAGCTTCTTTCACCTAGATTGGCCTTCAGCCCTAGCCCAGGTTTCAGCCCCACCTTTAGCAGGGAGGAAACTGGAAGGGCCTGCACCAGCCTCTCCAGAAAACTGAAGGTACATTTTACTGGTACAGACTGAATACTCGGAAGTCTTTGCAGGTAACTATGGCCATTTTGGACCCCCATGACATAGATTGCTGCCAACACCTGCAGCTGCATCTCCACCCCAGGCAAGGGATAAAGGGGCCTGAAGCTTCACCAGAGTCTCTGGGCAGCTACAGTCCGAGCCTGCAAGAACTTGGATTATTGCACACAGCTGTTGCTCTGTCCCTACCCCTGGAAAAGGAGAAAGGAGGGAGAAGCTTTATTGGTCCCTGGAGCAACGAGGACAGCTTGAGGCTTCACAGCTTACAGCAACAACTACATCCTTGGCACCTAGTACGCAACCAACAAGGGAGAAAGGGCAAGAAAGCCCTAAACTAAAGAGAGAAACTGCATCTAGAATAAATACATCTAGTAAGCCAGATACCAAGACACCAACAAAAAATTACAATCCACATCAAGAAACAGGAAGAGATGGCCTAGTTAAAAGAGCAGGATAAGCCTTCAGGTAACAAAAAGGAGTTGAGACAACTAATCATTGATGTTCAAACAAATCTCTTTAATAAATTCAATGAGATGGCTAAAAAGATTAAGGATATTAAGAAGACATTGGATGAGCACAAAGAAGAATTTGAAAGCATACATAGAAAAAATAGCAGATATTATGGGAATGAAAGGCACAATAAATGAAATAAAAAGTACACTGGAATCATATTATAATATGCCTATTATAATTTAATCGCAGATTTAAGGAGGCAGCAGAAAGGATTGGTGAACTTGAAGAAATGGCCTCCAAAAGTGAACATACATAAGAACACATGAAGAAAAGAATGGAAAAAATTGAACAAGGTCTCAGGGAAATACATGGCAGCAAGAAACATGCAAAGATATGTGTCATGTGTATCCCAGAAGGGGGAGAGAAAGGAAAAGGGGCAGTAGGAATATTTGAAGAAATAATGGTAGAAAATGTTCCAACCCTATTGAAGAACATAGATATCTGTTTCCAAGAAGCACAACGTACTCCCATCCGAATAAATCCAAATAGACCAACTCTGAAACACATAGTAATCATAATGTCAAATGCCAAAGACAAAGAGAAAATTCTAAGAGCAGCAAGAGAAAAGCATTGCATAACATTTAAGGGTTACCTAATAAAATTAAGTGCCACTTTCTCATTAGAAACCATGGAGACAAGATGAGAATGGTATGATATATTTAGGATACTGCAAAAGGTAAACTTCTACCCAAGAATCTTATATCTGGAAAAGTTTCTTTCAAAAATGAGGGTGAGTTTAGAATATTCATAGGTAAACAGAAACAGAGTGTATTAGTCAGCCAAAGTGGTGCTGATGCAAAATACCAGAGATTGGTTCACTTTTACAAATGGTATTTATTTTGTGGTAGAAGCTTACAGTTACCAGGCCATAAAGCATAAGTTACTCCCCTCACCAAAGTCTATTGCCACATGTTGGGGCAAGATGGCTGCCAACATCTGTGAGAATTCAGACTTTTTGGGTTCCTCTCTTCCAGGGGCTCCATTTCTCTCTGGGCTCAGTTGCTGTGCTCTCTCCACAAGGCCAGCTGTAGACTATCAGGTGAATGGCTCTGTCTCTTTCCCCAGAACTTCTGCCATGTCTAAGGAGCCATCTCTATTCCTCTGTGTTCTTCTCCTGTGTGTTCACTTCCCAGGCTCTAGCTCAAAAACTCCCAACTCTGTCCTTGCCATGTCTTTTCTCTGTGAGTCCCTGCCCACCAAAGGGTGGGGAATCAATGCCCTACTAATGTGACCCAATCAAAGTCCTATATAATTTAACTGATTAAAAATGATACCTCTTACAGACCAGTTTATAAAATAATCAAATAACTATTTTTGGAATTCATAAACAATGTCAAATTGCTACACTGAGAAAGTTTGTTACCAGGAGACTGGCTTTGCAGGAAATACTAAAGGGTGTGCTACAGTCTGTAAAGAAAAGGCAGGAGAGAGAGGTTTGGAAGAGATTCTAGAAGTGAAGATTTTATCAGTAAAAGTAACTAAAAGTCTCAAAAGAATGGTGAAAATAAAATATGATGGATAAAACCCAAAGGTCAAAGTGGGTGAAACAAGAACTACTTTTACATTAATAACATTGAATGTTAATGGATTAAACTCCCCCAATCAAAAGATGCAGACTGGCAGAATGGATAAGAAAATATGAGCCACCTATTTGCTGTCTGCAAGAGAATCACCTTTAACCCAATGATACCAATACATTCAAAGTGAAAGGCTGAACAAAAGATATTCCACACATACAGTAAAAATAAGAAAAAAAAAACCAGAGTAGCTATACTTATATCAGATGAAATAGGATTTAAAAGACACTATTAATGCACAATCTTAGGAGGAAGTCAGGGGAAAAAAATCCATTTATGATAGCGACTAAAAGAATCAAATATTTTGGAATAAACTTAACCAACAATGTAAAGCACTTGTATTCAGAAAACTACAACTAATTGTTAAAAGAAATCAAAAAAGATCTCAATAATTGGAAGAACAATTCATACTTATGGATTGAAGACTAAATATCATTAATATGAAAATCTACCCAAATTGATATACAGATTCAATGCAATCTCAATAAAAATTCCATGAACATTTTTAAAAATAAATGGAAAACACAATTATCAAATTTATTTGGAAGAGTAAGGGATGCCAAATAGTCAGAAACATCTTTAAAAGGAAAAGTAAAGTTGGAGGACTCTCACTTCTGGACACTAAATTGTATTACTTAACTACAGTGATAAAAACAGCATGGTATTCGTATAAAGATAGACACATAGACAAATGGACCCATGGGAAGAATACAAATGGAGTGACCTACAGACTGTGGTTAACAATAATAATGTAATCTATGCCAAAGATGTACTGTGTTGACAATGGGGGAGTAAGGAAAAAGTGTGCCAAATGTACACTATGGACCTGGTAATATTCTGATGATATTATCTCATAATCTGTAACAATTTTTCCACCACGGTGTGGTGTGTTGATAGAGTGGTGTTGTATGGGAATTCTGCACATGTGCATGATTGTTTTGTAAGTTTACAATTTCAGTCATAAAAATATATTTAAAAAATAATAATAGAGTGGGTTGGTAGGAAAATATAACAAATAGAAGATAAAGACTATAGTTAGTAACATTTTGATGATATTCTTTCATAATTTGTAACAAATGTCTCATGACAATGGAAGGTGTCAGTGGTGGGGTAAAGTATGGGACCCTGTATGATGCTATGCATGTTTGCTTTGTAAGTTCACAACTTTTACTGTACACTTATTATTTATGTATGTTCATGTATAAATGATATAATAATAATAGTAAGAGGGAGGGTTGGGGGTATGATGTAAGATACTTTGGTTAGCAGTAATATTTTGAGGATACTCTTTAAACATTAGTTAAAAATGTTTCACAGCAATGCAAGGTATTGGTGGTAGGGTGAGGTATGATAGACCTATATGAGGTTATGTATGTTATTTTCTAAGTTCACAACTATTTCTATACACTTATTGTTTATGGGTATTTATGTATGAGTGATATACTTCAATAAATAAATAAATACATTAAAGGCACATAAGAGCAGATTTGAATTGCTTGAAGACAGAATCAGTGATTTCAAAGACAGAACATATGAATAGATAAAGACAGGTGAACAGAAAGAGAGGAAATGGAAACAATGGAAAGAGTCTCAGATAATTGAATAACAATGTGAATTGCACAAACATTAGCCTTATTAGTGTCCCAGAAGAAGAAGAGAATGGAAGAGGGGCAGAAAGAATATTTGAAGAAATACCTTATATTGAGAATATGCCTTATGAAAAGCATAAGTATCAATATCAAGAAGGACAGTGTGCCCCAAACAGAATAAATCCAAATAGACCTACCCCAAGATACCTATTATGAAGAATGACAAATGTCAGAGATAAAGAGAGGATTCTGAAAGCAGCAAGAGAAGAGCAAAGCATCATAAACAAGGGAAAATCGATAAGATTAAGCACCAACTTCTCATCAGAAGCCATGGAGGTGAGAAGAAAGTGGTATGATGTATTTAAGGTACTGAAAGAGAAAAACTGCCAGCCATGAACTCTGTATCTGGCAAAACCGTCCTTCAAAAATGAGAGGGAGTTCAAAATCTTCACAGATGAACAAAAACTGATAGAATATGTTACCAAAGGACCAGAATTACAAGAGATACTAAAGGTAGTGCTGCAGTCTGAAAGGAAAAAACAAGGGCAAGATATTTGGAGAATAGTTTAGAAATGAAGATTATTATGAAGGTTAAGCTAAAGACAATAGGGAGTGGATGTGGCTCAATCAGACTGGTTCCTGTTGCCTCCTGAAAGAGAAAAAGAACAACAAGCAAAACAAACAGAAAAACCAACTCAGGGAAACCAATTTGGCTCAGTGGTTGAGCACTGATTTCCCACATGCAAGGTCCCAGTTTCAATCCCTGCACCTGGTACCGAAAAAAAACACACAAAAAAACAGAGCAACAACCAAAAAAAAAAAGAAAGAAAAAGGAGAAGAAAGACTGACAATAGAACAATATTACAACAAACAGCCAAAGGACAAAATGGATGAAGTTAGTAATGCCTTTACAGTAAAAACATTGAAAGTTAATCGATTGAACTTCCCAGTCAAAAAACGTAGACTCATTGAATGGATAAAAATATGAGCCATCTACATGTAATCTACAAAAGACCCATGTGCAGAAGTAAGGACATAACCAGGTTAAAAATAAAAAGCTGGAAAAAGGTATTCCAAGCAAATACTAACCAAAATGAGTTGGAATAGTGATACTGGTATCAGACAAAATAGATTTCAAATGCAAAACTCTTATAAGGGATGATGAATGTCATTACATATTAATAAAAGGAGCAATTCACCAAGAAGAAATAACTATAGTAAATACTTTTACACCTAACCTGAGTTCCCCAAGATACATGAGACACACACTGGAAAAGTTGAAGGGAAAAATAGTTGTCTCTACAATAATAGTTGGGACTTCGATACACCACTCTCAGTATTAGAACATCTAGACAGAGGATAAATAAACAGAGAACTTGAATAATATAATAAATCAGTTAGACCTAACAGACATCTATAGAGCATTGCACCCCAAAACAGCAGGATATACTTTCTTTTCATGTGCTCATGAGTCCTTCTCCAAGATAGACCATATGTTGGGTCACAGGACAAGTCTCAATTAATTTTAAAAGATGGAAATTAAACAAAACACTTTCTGTGACCATAACAGAATGAAGCTGTAAATCAATACTGGATGGAAAAAGGGAAAATTCATAAATATATGGAGATTAAACAACACACTCTTAAACAATCAGTGGGTCAAAGAACAAATTGCAAGAGAATTCAGGAAATATCTTGAGATGAATGAAAATGAGAACACAACATATCAAAAGCTATGGGACACTGTAAAAGCAGTGCTGAGAGGGAAATTTATTGCCCTCAATGCCACATTACAGAGAAAAAAAAGCTAAAATTGAAATCTAACTGAACACCTGGAGAAACTAGAAAAAGAACAGCAAACTAATCCAAAACCAAGCTGAAGGAAAGAAATAGTAAAGATCAGAGCAGAAATAAATGAAATCATGAAAAACAAATAGAGAATCAACAAAATCAATAGTTGGTTCTTTGAGAAGGTCAACAAAATCGACAAAATCTTAGCTAGACTGAAAAGAAAAAAAGAGAGAAGATGCAAATAAATAAAATGAGAAGGGGGACATCACCACTGACCCTGCAGTAAAAGGATACTATGAACAATGTGTGGGGAAGAATCCTTGAGACTTGAAATTCTGGCTTGAGAACACAGACAGTGTGTCTGGAACAGTAGACACTAGCTCAAGAGGAAAACCTTGAGAGCACTCTTGCTGACACCAAGACTCAAGGATGAGATAAGGATAGACAATAGGAGTAAATCTTGCCTGCAATAGTTTTTCAAGCAAATTCTAAAAGTAGTAAATCACTAGCCGTGCTTCTCTGCATGTAAACAGAACCTTGCTCTGCTAATAAAAGCACTGGTCTGTCTGTGCTTCAGGGCTAGAATTACAGATACATTCTGCTACCCCCTGACCCCATCTTTTCTGTCAAACTCTTTGTCTTGTCTTTCTTATATCGCGGCACCCTTCGCCGAGTCACACACACTTATAACTACAACAGTGTATGCCAAAAAAACTAGACAATGTAGAGGAGATGGACAAATTCCAAGAAACACACAAACCACCTACACTGACCCTAGAAGAAATAGAAGTCAACAAACCAATCACAAGTGAAGAGATTGACACAGTCATGAAAAAGCTCCCCAAAATGAAAAGCCCGGGACCAGATGGCATCACAGGTGAATTCTACTAATCATTCAAAGATTATCTAATACCAATCTTGCTCAAGCTCTTTCAAAAAATTGAACAGGAAAGAACATTACCAAACTCATTCTATGAAGCCAACATCACCCTAATACCAAAGCCAGTAAAGATATTACAAAAAAAGAAAATTACAGGCCAATATCTCTAATGAATATAGATGCAAAAATCCTCAGCAAAATACTTGCAAACAGAATCCAAAAGTACATTAAAACAATTATATACCATGATCAAGTCAGTTTTATCCCAGGTATGCAAGGGTTGTTAAACAAGAAAATCAGTTAGTGTAATAAACTATATTGATAAATTGAAGAAGAAAAATCACATGATCCTCTCAACTGATGCAGAAAAGGCATTTGACAAAATACAGCACCCTTTTTGATAAAAACATTCCAAAAGAAAGGAATAGAAGGAAGCTTTGTCATTATGGCGAAGTGAATATATGAAAAACCTACAGCTAGCATTGTACTCAAGGCTGAAAGATGTCAAGCTTTCCCACTGAGATCAGGAACAAGAAAAGGATGCCCACTGTCACCATTGTCTTTCAATATTCTATTATTCAATATTGTGCTAGACAATTAGGCTAGACAAAGAAATAAAAGGCACCCAAATAGGAAAAGAAGAAGTAAAATTTTCACTATTTGCTGATGATATGATCTAGAATCTCCTGAAAAGTCCATAAAAAAAGCTACTATACCTAAGAGAGGTGTTGAACAAAGTGACAGGATACAAGATTAATATGTAAAAATCAAGAGTATTTCTATAAACTACTGATGTACAATCTCAGGAGGAAATCAGAAAAAAATTCTATTTATAATAGCAACTTAAACAATGAAATGTTATGGAATAAACTTAATCAAGGACCTGAATAAAGAACCTGTATTCATAAAACTAAAAAATCATTGCTAAAAGAAACCAAAGAAGACATAAATGAAGGACATTCTGTGTTCATTGACAGGAAGACTAAATATCATTAAGATGTCATTTATACTGAAACTGATTCACAGATTCAGCACAATCCCAATAAAAAATCCAAACAGCCTTTTTTTGCAGCAGTGGAAATACCAATTATCAAGTTTATTTGCAAGAGTATGTGGCCAGAATAGTAAAAAGATAGTAAAAAAGAGAACAAAGTTGGAGGACACACACCTGGACTTTAAAGCATATTGCTTAGCTACAGTGGTAAAAACAACATTTTACTGGTATAAAGACAGACTCATTAATCAATGGAACTGAATCAAGAATTCAGAAGTAGACCCTCACATCTAAAGTCAAGTGATTTTGGACAAGGCTGTCAAACCCTCCCAGCTGGGCCAGAACAGTCTATTAAACAAATGGTGCTGGGAGAACTGGATATCCATATCCAAAAGAGAGAAGACCCGTATATCACACCTTATACAGAAATTAACTCAAAATGCATTAAGGACATAAATATAAAAGTGACAATCATAAAACTCCTAGAAGAAAATGTAGGAATACATTTTCAAGATCTTGTGGTAAGCAGTAGTTTCTTAAACCTTACACCTGAAGCATGAGCAACAAAAGAAAAAAAGAGATAAAAGGGACCTCCTCAAAATTAAATACTTTTGTACCTCAAAGGACTTTGTCCAAAGTGTGAAAATGCAGCCAACTCAATGGGAGAAAATATTTGACAATCCCATATCTAATAAGTGTTTAATATCCATGATTTTCAAAGAGATCATACAACTCAACAATAAAAAGGACACTATCTGATTAAAACATGGGCAAAAGACTTGAAAAGACAATTGTCCAAAAAAGAAATAGAAATGGTTAAGAAATATATGAAAAAAGTGTTCAACATCACTAGCGATTAGGGAAATGCAAATCAAAACGACAATGAGATATCATTTCACACCTATTAGACTGGCCGCTATTAAAAAGTCGGAAAACTAAATATTGGAGAGGATGTGGAGAGATAGGAACTTTTATTCACTGTTGGTGCAAATATAGAATGGTAGAGCCACTTTGGAGAAGTGTTTGGCAGTTCCTAAGGAAGTTGAATATAGACTTGTCATGTAACCAGGCAATACCATTACTAGGTATGTACCCAGAAGAACTGAGAGCAGAAACATGAACAGACATCTGCACACCGATATTCATAGCAGCATTATTCATGATTGCCAAAAGTTAGAAACAACCCAGGTGTCCATCAACTGATGAACGGATAAACAAATTGTATTGTATACACATGATGGGATATTATGCAGTGGTAAGAAGAAGTGAAGTCGTGAAGCATATGACAACAAGGATGAACCTGGAGAATATTATATTGAGGGAGGCAAACCAGACACAAAAGGACAACTACTGTATGATTGCACTATTATGCACAAAATATACTGTGCAAACTTATGGAGTTAATAATTAGAATATAGGGCACCAGAAACTAGAAGGAGAGTAGAGAAAGGAAAGCTAAAGGTTATTCTGTGCAGAATTGGTAAAAAGGTTGTTTGTAAACCTTTGGAAAGGATTAGAAATAGCTAAAGCATAATGTGGTATTTGTAACTAGCAGTACTATTGTATGGACATGAGTGGTTGAAAGGGAAAGTCTAAGGTCATGTATTTTACTAGAAGGAAAGTTAAAAACTGTGACATGGGCTCTATAAGAGGTTTTACTAAACCACATATAAAACACAAATATGGTTGACATTGCATATATAAGATTGTTTTTACAAATTATAAATACAAATATATGAGAAAGAAGGAAAACGAATAGCAGCTATGTATAGAAGTATTGAGAGATTGAGAGGTGATGAGTTTTGGTTGTTTGTTTGCTTTTTTAAATCATTATTATTATTGGAATAAAGAAAGTACTCTAAGAATGATTGAGGTGATGAAGGTACAAATATGTGATTACACCAAATACTACTGATTGTTCACTCTGAATGAATTTATGTTTTTTTAATATGTATCAATAAAATTGATTTGTTAAGAAAAAAATAAAATAGTGGTGAATAGGTGGAGCACAGGGCATTTTTAGGGCATTGAAATTATTCTGTATGATACCATAATGGTGGAAATATGAACTTATACATTGATGAAAATCAACAGAATTATGCAACACAAATAGAGTGAACCAAAATATAAATGAGAGACTAGTTAAGAATAATATATCAATAGGTATTCATCAATTGTAACAAATGTATACTAATGCACAATGTTAATTATAAAAGAAACTGCTCAATTTTTCTTTACACCTTCAACTATTCTAACAATAGTATATTAAAATAAATAAGTAAATAAATAAAATAAAATAAAATAAAACCAAGGGCTTTTGCTTTACGTAGATATGAGTTCAATTCCATCCTTGTTGTTCTCTAGCTAAGTGATTAAAAAAATTTACTTAGTATCTCTGAGCCTCACTTTACTTAGATATATTAAATGAAATAATAATGATTGAAAGAATTATGGAGAAGATTTAAGTGTTAGCATGTCAAGTTTTAATTATAATAACTTTATACATTTTTATGTACACTAAAGATGCTAGGTAACTTTCTCCTTTGCTGAGTTTATTTTATTAAAATTATAGATGAAAATTAGAGGGAATATTTTCTTCTCTACTGTTGTGGTGTACACCCCCCCCTCCTCCTTCCTTCTTGTCCCTCAGCCTTCCTTGTTCCGCTCCACCAATGAGAGCTCCTGCTCTAGTCATGGCCTTATATGGGCAACCTTCACTGCATTCCTCCCCGTCCCTAAATCTGCCCCTTAGCCCAAGCAACTGCGCATCCTGACTAGCTGTCCAATGAGACCTTCATCCTCTGCTGTGAGACCG
>JAQZBX010075725.1:0-14554 GCA_029593785.1 Cabassous unicinctus
AAATATATTTTTTAGAAAGTACCACACAAATACAAAGTGTCAACAATAGCAGAGTGTATGTGAACATTGTACTTTTCCATGAATTATCTGTAATCCTGTAATTTTTCTAATGTAAAAATAATAATATTTCAAAATGTTATACTGACAGAAAAAATAAACTGCTTTTTAAAAAAAAATAAAAATAAAAACAAAAAAATAAATATTGACATGCACTGATAACTCTTTTGTGTTTACCTGCTAATCATTTTAAAACCTACCATTCTCTGATGTATCAATAAGCTTAAGCAATTAGTAATTCATTTCATAATTTTTCATGATTTACAAATATCATTTCCTTTCTCCTGATGTCTATAAATTTATGTTTTTTAAAAAAATAAAATATTCAGTTATATACAAAAATATAAGAGATATTTCCTCACCCAATGTCTATTGACATATGTTGAAGCAAGATGGCCAGTGTCATATGCAAGGATTTAGGCTTCCTCTTTTCTCTTAAAGCTCCATGGTGCCAGCTTCTTCTGAACTCAGCTGTTGTCTGAAGGGCTCATTTCTTTCCAGGCTCAGGTACTCTGTTCTCCTCACAAGGTCAGCTGTAAAGTATTAGGCGAATGGTGCATCTCTATTCCTAGAGCCACAGGATTCTCTTCAGTATCTATAAAGCTCCTTTCCACTGTTCTCAGGTATCTGCCTCCATGTTCTTGATTGAGCATTCTTTTATATAGCCCACCAGTGGGGCAGAGTGTCAGTCCTGCAGGCGATAATGACATGGTCAAATCAAGGCCCTAATCTTGATTTAATCATGTAAATGTCCAGCTTTTGACTTTAAATCAATCAAGGGGTATTGTGCCCAAAGGAACAGATCAGTTTACAAACATAATCAACATCTCTTTTTGATATTCATAAATAATGTCAAACTGCCACAACCACCTTTATTTTAAGGCTGTTAAAAGGCGTAAATTGGGTAATTACAGGATAAACTATGTTTCTTAATTCCCCAGGCTAGTAGGTAAGTGCTTATTTAATTTTTAAGAATTTGAATAAAGCATTTAAGAATTTTGACTTGTTAATTTCATATTAACATTGTGCTGTATGAAAATAAATAGAGTTAGACACAAACACACAACTCACTGATGTTACTTATATTTTCCAGTATCTTAAAAAATAAATTTAACTGTGAAATAACATTTAAAAGATCTCTATAAAGGTTATTTCTGCTCATTTTAGTCTAAACTGTGCCCATGCAGTTTTGTACAAGAATTCATGCTTTTCAGTCATTGGCTTATAAAACAAATCATTCCCAATGTTTTTAATTACTTTCTAGAACATTTTGCATTACTTCTGTGTTTTTCGTATTTCCCATTTTGACTTTGACAGACTTTGGATGAGCAACAGTAATTCCGGTATATAATTACTGAGGTCATAGAATTCTCAAGGAAACTGATTTCTCTCATGACTTGCTGCTTTTAGGAACCCCAACATTTTAGGTGGAGACCCCCACACCCCAGTCCCTGGGCATAACAGGACTCCAGCAGCTGCTGGACTGTGAGACTGGACATCAAATCCCAAGGGCTGAGAATCCCACCAGATAGCAATCTAGTCCACACTTCAAGTCATGAGAGAAAGCAGCATTATTAACACCAGTGGAAGAATAGGAGATAGGGTGTCAGAAATTTGCCTGCCTCTGAGCCATAGGGGGCAGAAGTTGTCATATTACAAACAGGGGAAAATGGAGTAGCTACCATTACAAAGATGAAGTCAGCCCAGAAATAACCATAAGCAAAGGCAAGGATAAGGCTCATTTTCAGGTTACCTTTCACCATTATCCCATTTGTAACAGACAAACCCCAAATCTGAATTACAAGTTCCAAAGCATGAGCAGACTGACAAAGTTAATGCAATCACAGATGCAAAGAGAAGAGAGAATCCCTGCTCACAACAAGACACAAATTGGGTCTTCTCTTGGGGCTGTATCCCATTAGTTATCTTCTGCAAGGGGTAAAGCCCTGAAAGCCTTTTTCACTGGAAGGATTAGAGCATTGCAAGGGAATAGGCAGAGAGCTAAGAAAAGCCAGGAAACTTTTAATCATGGGCTGGAGGTGGGGGAGGTTTAGTAAACAGCCTAGATCTTGATTACCCATTTAATCCCCTCACTAGGCACAACCAAGCTTAGAGAGGTCCAGAGAGCAAGCTATGGCTGAGTAATTGGGTCCCATGTTAATTAAGAAATTAAGACTCTCACCTGCCATATCAAGGGTCACCTGAGGCTCCTCTGATTGTTGGTTCACACATGGCTTCAGGCCCATTCTGTTCTCTCCTGGACAGTTCTGCCTGTCCTCACCTTCTTTCTTACTCAGGTTTAACTGGAATTTTGGGTCCCATGCAGAGGCCACTCTGAGCTATACTGTGGTCATGTGATACGGCAGGAAAAGATTAGCCTCTTCATTTAAGACCAACAGTAGGCAGACTGCACCAATTACTGAGAAGGCATCCCAATGCAGAGTCTCTTGGAATGCTAGAGAATCTTCATCCATTGTTCTAGGGATAAATGGGAAAAAAATCTGTCATCAGATCTGTCATACTAGATCTGTGCTAGACTGAACTTTTGCTTCCAAACTGAAGCACCCAAGATGCTTAAGTCTTGTGGGATGTTTGGTGTTGCTTCTCTTGTTCCTGGCACCCGAAATCACAGACACCATGTACCCGGGTGCCCTGGGGCAAACTAGGTCTTGAGAGATGTCCAGACCTAGTTTTGGATGAAAGCTACCAAACTGCCTGTTTCATCCTAGAAAAGGGACAGGCTTGAAACCATTCTTTTGGCCTCCTATTGCAGAGGTCTTAGAAAGTTTGGCTTAGAAAGTCACACTATCAGGGAATGAGTTTGCAGTTAAACTGGACATAACAGAGTTGCAACAACTACTATCGATTTCTTCAACATTTACTCTCCGATTCTTTGGATTCTCTCAGGACTATTTACAAGGAAATGATGAAGGACAATGATAATCCCAAAGAACAGAGAAAGTCTACAACTTCAAGCAAGAGAGTCCCATCCATCTGCCCTATGGGATCTAAGCCCCCTCTCAATTAGAGATGGTGTGGACATCACCATCCCAGAATCTTCAGGATTGGAGAAAGAATGATGTACTAGAGTACACTTACTCTTATTCTACTATAAACTTATTGTTATTCTATCAATGGAAGAACTTTTATCATGGATGTGGAGGCAGTGGCCACTGCTCGTTCTGAGAGGAGGGAGAGGGAAGAATAGGTGTAATATGGGGGCATTTTCAGGTCTTTCAAATTGTCATGAATGACATTGCAATGACAGATACAGGCCACTATATATCTTGTCATAACTTACACAAATTGTGTGGGAAAGAGTTTAAACTATAATGTAAACTATAATCCAGAGTTAGTGGCAATGCTCCAATATGTATTCATCAAATGTAACAACTGCACTACACTAATGGAGGATGTTGTTAATGTGGGATAGTATGGGAGGGGTAGGAGTGGGACATGTGGGAATCCCTACATTTTTTATGTAACATTTATGTAATCTAAATATCTTTGTAAAAAGGATTTTTAAAGTATTTTTAAAAAGAGGCACTTTAAAAGCAAAGACTAATCTGCAGCTTAAAGGCAAACAGCTTCAGGGGTCCCAGAGGTAATGGATTAAAAGAAACTTCAGAGTCTTCCAGGAGCTGAATAAGGAACAAACCTCTGGACATGGCCCAGGATGACATTTTTGGTGGCCTCACTAATGAAATAAAAGATGGTCCATACATGCTTTAATTAAAAGTTTAGACTCACCAGTCATCAGGGGGGTTCAAGCATTACTTGTCTTTCTATCTCCTGCTATGGCTCACCCAATATGTTGGCAAAAGCCTCTGGGTTCTAGGCTACTAGTTTCTTAGCTTATGCCACATAAAATAATTTAAGGATATGCCATAGGGTAGGCAAGGGACTAAAGATTTTTTTAAGAAACAAGATAAGAGTACACAGTCCTAGACATGGATGAGGGCATGCAACAGGATGAGTTGTGCACCTGAGGCCCCAGGTCAGGAATTTTTAGAGCCTTTCCTCTTCCCCCTTCATAATTTTGGGGAGTCGCCCCACCTGTTTCCTGCTCTGATTGTTTTCCCCACCTATTAGTTCCCAGGGGGCCAACGGTGAGGCTTTTTGTTTGAAGGTATCCCCTTGACCCCGGAAAGAGTTCCAAATGGGATCTCATGGTCAAGGTCTCATGGGATCTTTCTGGCAGCTTTCCCCTCAGGAGGTTTCTGGGTAGATTCTCACAGCCGTGTGTTCTATCAGCCATGTTGTCTGCTGGGCATTTTTTCTGCAGGGTTATCAGCTGTGACCCAAGTTTTCCCTTTTCCTATGCTAACCTGCCTCATTACTTGGATGAAGAAAAAAATGGAAAGAGGAAATAGGAAATAGGAACAAAAGGGGGAGGAGAAAAAGACCTCTGGCTAAGTTCTCTCAGCTCTCACACAGCTCACCCTCCTCCCCACTACCCTAAGCAGACTGGGCACAGGCCCACCTGTGGGATTACCCCTCAACACCTCCCCTCTCCTGCAAACAAGTGCATGGCTCCCCTGCCCCCAGGGCCAGCTGGGAAATTTTCCTCTCTTCTTGGGCCAGCTGGTACACTACCCTCTTCTCAGTGTCGAGTTCAAAGGCTCCCCCTTTCCTCTGTTTCTAGCTGGGACTCTGCCTCCAGCCACCCTATCCTAACACTTTGCACCATCTCAGAGTCCTTTATGACCAGCAAGCCTGCCTACCTTCCCACAGTTTCTAGGGGAATAGTGTTCCCTACTCCACCATCTTGGATCTCTAAACATTGCTTAAATGCATAAAAAGTTAATATAATAAGTACATTGTTAAGCAATATATATTGACCGAATGACACACTGAGATGCAGACAAATTTCATCTAAATGAGCCCACTGACTTTAGAGACTAATGAGACAACTGATTTACTCAATTGAAGCATTTTCATTCAAACTGCTTTTCTTGATGGGGAAAGGAATAACAATAAAAACATACTACCATAGATTTGGCTAATTTATTTTCTCATATAACCAGAGCTGTAATTATTATTTATTGAGCATGTGTAACATAAATATACACATGTAGAGTCTCACAGAATTCTACACACAAAGACTCACACACACACATGCACAAACAATCACATATACACACACTACATAAAAACTGGTAAAATTTGAATAAGGCATGTACCTGAGTTAATAGTATTCTGCTAAAATCAATTTCCTAATTTTCAAAATGTATTATATTTATGTAGCATATTACCATCAGGGAAGCTGGACATAGGGTATGCACAAACTGTATTATTTTTGCAATTTCCTATGATCCTATTTCAAAACACAAAAAGTTATTATTAAAAAAACCAAACAAAAAAGGGAATGAGAAATTGTTATGATATCATTTTCCCCTGAAGATCTAAAGAATTAATGCAATCTCAAAAAAAACCTCAGTAATTTTGTTTGTGAAATTACAATCAGATTCTGAAATTTACAAGAGAATGCAAAGTATCAATGAGAGACAATTACACTATCCTTTATCAAAACATTTTTTCAAGCTATAGAAATTAATACAGTGTGATATTGTTATAAGAAAAGAAAAAAATAGTCAAACCAGTAATAGTTCCACATATATACTTGATTTATAACAAATCTGCCACTTTAAGTCTTTTCAGTAAATTGTTCTTGTTTAATTTGAAGAGATCATGTAATATATTATATGCAAAAATTAATTTGATGTCAATTGAAAGAAAGCTAAAGAATTATCTTGGGATTGAATAACACAGTGAACCCAGAGATGGATAAGAATTATGGTTGACGGTACAGATGCAAGAGTGTCCTGCGACCTAAAGCATATTTATGTCACCATTGCAGGATGGTGGGAATGTGGAGAAGAAAGGGAAAAATATAATTGGCATGATCTATGGACTGTGGTTAACAGCAATATTTTAATATCCATGCATCTATGCCAAAGATATACTGTGTTGATAAGGGGGGAATATGGAAAAAGTGTGCCAAGTATATGATTTGGACCATGGTTTGTGGTAATAGTCTGATAGTATTATCTCATGATTTCTTACAAATATTCCACTATGGTGTGGTGTGTTGATGAAGGATTGCTGTATGGGAATTGTGCACATGTATGATTGTTTTTTAAGTTCACAAATTTTGTAATAAAAATGCATTTGAAAAATAATAATAGGGTGGGTTGGGGGGAAATACCCCAAATGTAAGATATGGACTATAGTTAGTAGTAAGATTTTGATGATATTCTTTCATAATTTGTAACTAATGTCTCACAACAATGCAAGGTGTTGGTGGTGGGTTGATGTATTAGAACCCTGCATGATGTTATGCATGTTTGTTTTGTAAGTTCACATCTTTTACTATACAATTATTGTTTATGTATTTTCATGTATGAATACTATACTTCCGTAAAATTTTTAAAAAATTAAAATATTAATTTGACATGAACCAAAGAGCTCACAAAGCGGAATTTCTTGATAACTTGGGATAAAGAGATCCTAAAAGGGACCATAAAAATAGACATGAAAGAGAAGATTGATACATTGATTTGCATAAAAATTAAAATATTCTGCTCACTGAAAACATCATGAAACAAGTTTAGGCAACACATAAACTGGAAAATATTTTAAGTGGACATATTGTCCAATGGTTTGATATCCAAAATCTTTTTTTTTTGCACTTAATTTTTAGTTTTTAATTGATTACATTTTTATTAATATTGTACATTGTAAAGAATTACTAATACACAAAGACCAGTCAATTACTAAAAGAGTTCTCAAATGAGCAGCAATAAGAATTTTGGGGGTAAAAGTTGAAGAAAGCAAGATATTCAAAATTAGGAAAAATATCATATTTGAACTTACAGGGTGGTTTTCCATTTAAGTTGTAATAATGTATTGAAAATATTTCCATTAAAATTTATTTTTTTATTCTCAAACTAAAAGGAAAATGTAGAAGAACCTCCTGAGGATAATATGTGTAGGTCCACTGTTTCCCAATACTTATGAGGTTTCTGATAGAAAATGTTTGGTTTGAAATGCAAATTATTTAATCATTAAATAAATTAGCTGCTCCACTGACCTCCAAAAAACAGGCACAGTATAAAATTGAGAGTTCATATTAAAATATGCAAAAGACACTAATCAATTACAATTTGCATTTTTCTCCCAACAATACTGTATAATTGATTGAGTTAAAATGAATGTCAGAATCAATGCCTTAGTACTGGATACATGCATGGGTCAAAACATTCTCTTGGAATAAAGGATAACTGGCTTTCATACTAATATAACTTTAAAAAGTCTTACATAAATTTCCTGGATGAACTTTTACAAAACATACAAATAATAAATCTACATTCAAACATAGATTGTGGCAGAAAATCATCCAACAGTTAACATAAATCACTTCTAATGCAAAACTAATCTATTTTTTTTAAGGAATTAGAAAATAAAATTGTATTTTAAAAATTAAATAGCATATTTGAGGTTATTCTAATAGTTTGACCAAATTCAATGGACTAATAAAAACACTTTTGATGTAACACTGATGAGGTAATTTAAAAATTACGAATATGCTTTGATTGAGGAAAATTGAGCCAGACAATCATATTATATACAAGAATGCAGATAATCATTTGATAATAAGAACAGAATATGCTTTTTTCCAAAACAAAACTTAGATAATTTCCCTTAATACATCTAGCTAAATTACATAAACAACGTGGCAAAGAGTAATTTAGGAAAAAGGTGTTTTCAAATCTTTCCTCACACCACCCACATCCACATAATACAAAACATCCACACTGACTTAGGTTTGCTTTGCTCTCATCATACTGATGGGCTGATCAAAAAAAAAAAAAAAAAGAAAAAGAAAAAGAACCTATTCTCTAACTGTATAGGATCACTAAGAAACGCTTCAAAATAAAGTCAAATCTCTAGTTATCAAAGTCCAGAAAATTTTACACTGGACATATTTTTTATGTTCTAGGGGGTGCTGCCACTTAACAGAAAATTTTTAAAATGTTACCCATATTAAATTCCAATAAGTGTGATAAATCAATACATTTGAAAACAAGAAAATATTTAAACAAATTTACAATAAAAATATTAAAATTAAAATTTGAATTTTGACAGGTGTTCTGGTATTCATATGAATGCTGAATCTTATTTTTGTACCAAACAAAAACATACAACAAAAATGAAGAATTATACTTTTAGGTATGTAGCATTGTAATTTTGTCATTATTGCAAACTCAAACAGTTGAAATAAACAGGATTGAAACTAATATACTTGTCCTCCCTTTTAATTAAGGTATGCAATGTTTAGATTTACCTCCATTATAGAAAACTGTCCTGAAAAATTTTAATGCTATCCAATAAACTTCTGATAGCTTAGGACTTTTTCTTATTTTCAAATATTTTTATTTATTTATTTATTTTAAAAGATACTTAGGTTACATAAATGTTATACAAAAAATACAGGGATTCCCATATGCCCCACCTCCCACACCGCCCACAACCTTCAACATAAGCATACTTCATTAGTGTGACACATTAATTGCAATTGATAAACACATCCTGGGGCTTTGCCATTAAGCAAGGACCATAGTTCACATTGTAGACCATACTCTCTCCCACACAGATCTACATGTAATATGATGGTATAAAATGGTCTATATCTCTTATTGCAATATCACTCAGGACAATTCCCAAGTTCCATAAAAGCCCCTGTATTACAACTGCTTTTCCCTCTCCTTGCCCCCAGAGCCTCCAGTGGCCACTAGCTCCACATCAATGTTGTAATTTCTTCCATTGTTTAAATCACAGTATGTCTATAGTAGGATACCAGTAAGTCCACTCTAGTCCATAGCTCTTCCCCCCATACTGAGGAGTCTGGGATGGTGATGTCCACTCCACCTTCAGTTGAGAGGGGGCTTGTATCCCATGGGGAAGATGGATGGGATTATCCTTCCTGCAGCTGCAGACTCTCTCCATTTCCTGGGACAGCTGTTGTCCATCATCATCTCCCCACCAACTGTCTTTGGTGAGTCTAATGAGCTATAGAGTAGGAGATGGTGCTCCACCGAGGTTCCAGGCCCACCTGGCACATGGACAGCCCAAAGACTCAATTCTCTAGAGGTAAACCTACAAACTCCAGCACCAAGTATAGGTTTGAATAGAAGGGACAGATGAGCCATGTGCAGGGAAGGCACAGTGCAGTCCAACTCTGTTACTCTCAAGAGCACAAACTCCAAAGTAGGACCCACTGGCAAGCCACCAAACTCTGGATCTATGTGCTCTGACATAGGACCTGGGTGACTCCAGAGCCCTCACAAGCCCAACTATTTGGGGTGATATCATCTTTGGAATTCTGGGAGATCACACTGACATATGCATAAGCGTTACCACTGAGATGATTTCCCGACTCATTTTGAAGTCTCGTAACCATATAAACACAAATGTCTTTACCTACCCTCCCTTTTATTTAAGGTCTTTTTCCAATCACATTGCCAGTTGGTACTTGTTAGCAATCCCTTGTTGCCAGGGAGGCTCATCCCCGGGAGTCATGGGCCATGCTGGGAGAAAGGTAATGCAAACATAAGCTGAATTTGACTTAGAGAGAAGCCACATTTGAGCAACAAGCAGGCTCTCTGGAGGCAAAACTTAAGCACCCCATAATGATAGGGTAAGTTTCAATTTAAAGAGCAAAAACCCATGAGGCTAGTCATCAATATCAAGGGCCAATCAGTGGATCATCCTCCTTAGCCAATCACTGCCCCTGAACTAGGGGAACTGTTGCTTCTCCCTTAGAGAATGTGGCAGAGCTCTCCAGGATGTGAATTCAGTATTCTTTCATTTATTGAGTGATTCTCCACCCACTGTGACAATGCCCTGTGAATATGTCAACATTTTTTATACCCTATATTTATGCTCAGGTGAACTTCCTCCCATGCATCCCCCATCCCTGTCACCCCACACCAATGATCCTAACCTACCCCAGTGGTAACCCTTCTGTGATCCAAAGCTTCTTCAAAGATGAAGCCATTACAATAGGTGTAAACAATTAATAGAAAAATGAGATAATAATGATAAATTTAAGTGTAAGAGATAAAATATATATAAAAAAAAACAAAACTAAAACTAAAGTAAAGTTAAAAGATTGGGATATTAAAAACATGAAAAATATTTTTAAAAATTTTGACCTTTTGCCTTTCATCACTGCAATATTAGGTGTCCAGTCTGAACCATGGCACCTTCCGGCTCTCATTCCCCAGTTTCTCATTATTTTTCATTTTGTTTTCAAAGAAGTTTTACGTCACAGCAAAGTCACACACAGAATACAGGAGACTTTCATATACCCAATATCCTCCCCCTTTCCTGGCCCCCAATATTAATTCCTTTTCTGTATGTGGATGATAGCATTGTTATAACTGATATACAAATAGTGAAACATAGCTACTACACACTGTCAATGGTTTACACTATGGTTTATATTTTATACCACACACTTTTATAAATTTTGAGGATATTTACCATGTCCTGTGTCCATCACTGTATGGTAATGAAGAATCTTACCACTGACCACTAAACACCCCCCTGTTTTATCTATTCTAGTCCTCCCACCCCATCCCCAGGGGCCATAACCACCCACTGGCTTGACTCGCTGGCTGACAAGATTCATAGTTACATGCAACAAGATGTCTTGACACACTGGTTTATCTTCCTCTATTGGGAAATGCTCTCTCTCTTGAGATATCCCTGCCTGTCTATTTCTGAACAAATTGGTCCTCCCAAAAATGAAAGTCCAAATCCTTCCCACTTATTATGTGGTTCTCCATCCACTGATAAAGCACATTATGACAGAATGAACACTTACACATTCCCTAGAAACCTGTTCTAGGTGTGCCCTGTCCCAAATGCCACCCCCAACCAATAACATAAACCTGAGACTTTTCCTTGTCATTTTGCCATAAGAGCATTCCCACTTCTGTACTTTCAACGTCATACCCACAAAACCCTAGTGTTCACCTGGTCCCTCTCCCAACCCTCCTCCTAGTACCCTGGACCTTCTAACCCACCCTTCCCAACCTACCCACCTGTCAGCACTGCACCACCAAACCCAATAATATCATTACCCTCCTGTCCTATTCCTTCAATAGGCAAATACACTCTATCACTTTACCATAGATTACGTCCATATGGGTGATGGCTCACAACCTTCTCTCCTCATTCTATTTCTTGTAAACCTATATTACAGACAATGGCTCTCTGAAACTGCTCAATTTCCTTAATTTATATCAGTGTGGTCATGTACTGTTCATCCTTCAATGCCTGGCTTGCTTCACACAGCGTAATGTCTTCAAGATTCATCCACGTTATCCTGTGTGTTAGCACTTTATTCCTTCTTTCAGCTTTATTCCTTCTTTCATTGTATGTATGTGCCACATTTTGTTTATCCATTCATCTGTTGATGGGCACCTGGGTTGATTCCAACTTCTGGAAATAGTGAAGAATGCCATTATGAACATTGGTGTGCATATATTTGTTCGTGTCTGTGCTTTCAATTCATCTGGGTAGACACCCAGCAGTGGAATCTCTGGATCATATGGAAGTTCTATTGTTACATATTTGAGGAACTGCCAAACTGTTCTCCATAGTGGCTGGACCATTCTACAATCCCACCAGCAGTTTATGAGGGTTATCATTCCTCCACATCCTCTCCAACACTTTTAGTCTGCTGTTTTTTAATAGCCACCATTCTCATGGGTGTAAGATAGTATCTCATTGTTGTTTTGATTTGCATTTCTGTAATAGCTAGTGATGTTGTGCATGTTTTCATGTGCTTTTTTGCCATTTGTATTTCTTCCTTGGAGAAGTGTCTTTTCAGGTCGCGTGCCCATTTTTCAAATGGGGTGTTTGTCTGTTTATTTTCAAGGTGTAGGATTTCTTCATACATCGAGGATATTAGGCTCCTATCAGATATATGGTTGCCAAATATTTTCTCCCATTGGGTAGGCTGCCTTTTTACTTTCTTGATAATATCCTTTGAGGTGTAGAATTTTTAATTTTGAGGAGATCCCATTTATCTATTTTTTCTTTTGCTGCTCATGCTTTGTGTTTGAAGATCAAGAAACTTGTTTTCTATTACAAGGTCTTGTAGATGCTTCCCTATATTATCTTCCAATGTATTTTTGGTCTTGCGTTTATATTTTGATCTTTGATCCATCTTGAATTGATTTTTTATATAAGGTGTGAGATGGTATTCCTCTCTCATTCTTTTGGATATGGATATCCAGTTCTCCAAGCACCACTTGTTGAAGAGGCCATTCTCACCCAACTGAGTGGGCTTGATGGCTTTGTCAAATATCAGATGACTGTATATGCGAGAATTTATACCGGAAGTTTAAAGTTCGTTGCATTGGGCAGTATGTCTATTCTTGGGCTAAAGCGATGCAATGTTGAACCCTGTAGCTTTGCAGTATGTTTTTTGTTTTTGTTTTTTTAATTTTTTTTTAAATTTTGGGTAAAAATCAAATTTTTCACAATACATACCAATATTTGTAAAATGATATATAAATATATATGCATATAAGTGCATTTGTTTACATAAATGTTATTTGTTATATATATATATATACATATATATATATATATATTTTTTTATTTTTATTTTTTTATTTTTTTAAAGGTGCTTAGATTACCTAAATATTACACAGAAATTACAAGGGATTCCCATGTTCCCCACCACCCACACCTCCAACAACATCCCACAGCACCACTCCTCATCTGTGTGGTATAACACCCACAATGGATATACACATCCTGGGGACTTGCCACCAAGCATAGACCACAGTTCACATCACAGACCACACTCTCTCCCACCCAGTTCTGCATGGTATATTCTGATGGAAATTGCCTACATCCGTCGCCACTTCGCCACTCAGGACAACCCCCAAGGTCCCAAAAAAGCGCCAGTATTTCAAATGCCCCTCCTCTCCCTGCCCCCAAAATGTCCAGTGGCCCCTGGCTCCACCTCACTGTTACAATTTCTTCCATTGCTTGAATCACAATATGTCTTCAACAGAACACCACCAAGTCCACTCTAGTCCACAGCTCCTCCCCCAATCCTGAGGGGACTTGGATGGTGATGTCCACTTCACCTCCAAGTGATTGAGGGCTTATATCCCATGGATATAGTGGATGGGATTATCTTGCCTTCAGCTGCAGGCCCTCTCCATTCCCTGGGATGGCCGTTGCCCATCATCGTCTCCTTGCCAGGTTACTTGGATGAGTCCATTGAGCTGTAGGGTAGGAAATGCAGCTCCACCGAGATTCCAGGCACAGCTGGCACATAGGTGGGAGAGGATACAGTCTCTGGAAGTACACCTAAAAACTCCTGCATCACATATAGGTTTGAGTAGAAGGGACTGATGGACCATGTGCAAGGATGACTTATTTGAGTGCAACTCTGTCACTCTCAGGAACACAGATGCCAATGAAGAGCCCACTAATTAGGCATCAATCTCTGGGGCTATCCCCACTTGTATAGGACCTGGGTTTCACCAGAGCCCTCAGGGCTCCCTCAGTGTGGGGTGATATCCACTTTGGTGTTCTATGAGATCCTACTGAGGTATGCATAAGTATTACCTCTGGGATGACCTCCCGACTCTCTTTGAAGTCTCTTAGCCACGTGAACTCATTTCTCTTTATATTTTCCCCTTATTATTCAAGGTCTTTTTGCAATTGTGTTGCCAGTTGGCACTTGGTATTAATTCCTCGTTGCCAGGGAGGCTCATCCCTGGGAGTCATGTCCCACATTGGGGGGAAGGTAATGCATTCAAATGCTGAGTATGGCTTAGAGAGAGGCAACATTTGAGCAACAAGGAGGCTCTCAGGTGGTAACCCTTAGGCACCCCATAACAGTAGGCTAAGTTTCAATTAGAAGAGCAAATACTCATAAGGCTAGTGCTCAATAACAAGAACCCATCAGTGGGCCATCCTCTTTTGCCAGACACTGCCTCTGCACTCAGGGGACTGTTGCTGCTCCCTTGGGGAATGTAGCAGAGCTCTCCAGTCTGGGAATTCAGATTCCCTCATTAATTGAGTAATTGTCTACCCACCGTGACCATGCCCCATCCCTTGATCATTTGAACAATTTTATATATCTTTCATGTATATTCAGATGGACTTACTCCCATGAATCCCCCATCCCAGACACCCCCCAACAATGATCCTCTGCAGCCCCACTTGAAACCGTTCTGTGATCCAAACCTTCTTTGAATATGAAGACAATATAATAAAAAATACAATTAATAGGAAAAAGAAATAATAATGATAATTTTAAGAGCAAGAGACAAGGAGACTAAGAAGAAAAAAAAAAGGGAACTAAACTAATAATAAAATATAATTAGCAGATTGGGACATTTGAAAAAATGGGGAAAAAATCATTTTTTTAAAATAAATTATTCTTTTTTCCTTTTAT
>JAQZBX010075726.1:0-14554 GCA_029593785.1 Cabassous unicinctus
AGTCCTACTGTCCTGAGGGTGTTGTGTGGCTGGAAGCATCTAGTCCTGCATCCTTCCAGCGAGCATTTCTGGGCAGCCACATCTCATGACTAAGGGAAGCTTCTGGCCACTGAAAAACTACAGTCTCTTTGGGGACAAGTCCCGCATCATAAAGAACCAGAATTCAAAGGAAAACCTTTTCAGGATTTGAGAGATCTGAAGGTGAGACCCTCAGGGAACCAGCGAAGAGGAGGTTGTTTCCCATTGGGGAAATAAGAGAAGGCTTCACAGAGGTGTTGACACATGAGGGAGATTCTAGAGGGGGCATAGGATTTGGATAGGAACAGGTCCAAGAAGCAAAGGGTAACACAGTGCACCCCACAATGTAGGGTGTACAAATGTTTTCATGAGAAATGAGGCTGAGAAGTCAAGTTGCGGCTGGACCACAGAGGCTTCCAATGTGGTCTGCATATCTGAGAGATGACTGAGCCCCCTAAGTGGAAGAATCAGTGGGGGCACTGCGGGGGACTCACCAAGAAGCATTCCAGAAGCACTCGGTCACCAGCAGGGACCCGTTCTGCCTCTCTGACCACCTGCCCCCCATGCCACCCTGATGGAACCAGCCCAGCAGACCCAGAGCCCACCTCGCCCCCACTCCATAGATATAAGCACATATATTCTTTTAGTTGTCAGGATTCACATTAACCAGATAATGACCAAATAGCCCGTTCCCACTTCAGAGTGCAGGCAGCCACAAAGCACCCACCTTGGAAAAGAAGCAAGGATGCATTTTATTAACTGTTAATTCATTCTATCAAGAAGAAAAGATTATTCATCCTCAGCTGTATGAAGACTGATTGGTGAGTGCTGGTTCAATTGTGTAATTATACAAGAAAATTTAAGCTCAGCAATGATAGCCTGACAGCTTTACTGAACCCTCTGGAAACAAAAATGGAGTTTGCATGTACATTAATTTACCCAAAGGAAGCAGAAAATATCGTAACCCAACACATGCTATGGGCAAAGCAGAGTCAAGCAAGCCAGTGGAACCTACCTCTGTATCCTTCATGGTTTCAAGTCTCCACTTTGTAGGCTCCAAATGGTGCCAATGTGTGGAAGGCCAGTTTCTCACAATGGGAAAAGAGAGAAATGGGGCCAGAGGCAAGACATGAGCAAGGGTTTCTATAACACAAACCCTCTGTCTCCTGTACACCGAGGTCAAAGTCAGTGCTCTACTTTTCTCTCTGGAACTCAGAACAAAAACTTAGAGGTATCCTCCCATTTCATCATACCCAACATCCATCCACTCCCACAGGCCAGAAGATTCCATGCCTGGAATGCACTATCCCTCCTCTCTGTTCCTCAGTTACACCTCACATTTAGAGGGAGAACCATCTTGATGCTTGTGCTGGTCTGAGTCCTTTGTGGACCCCAGAAAAATCCTGTTCTTGAAATAAACCCACTCCTGTGCCTGTACACCCATAGTCAATGGAAACTTTTGATTAGATTCAGTTAAGGGACTTTTTTTTAGATCGTTTTTGATTAGGACACTTCGGTTAAGTCCCTTTGATTAGATTGCGGGACCTGGGGTAGGTCTTAATCCTCCAACTGGAACCCTTTATAAATGGAGGACTAAAAAGCCACAGACACAGAAAAAAAGCTGCATAGACAGAGAAACCTGTGGAAGCTGAGAGAGAGGTCCAGGAAGCTGGATGCTGGAATCAGGGGAGCATAGAGGCACAGAAAAGGCCTCCAAGAGGCTGAAAGAGATGAGGCTCAGAGGGGAGGGGAGAGACAAGCCACATGCCTGATCGCCCACAGCTGAGCTAGGGGAGAAAGTGAGCCTGGAGGAGAAGGCAGAGACCAGCAGAGCCGCCACCGTGCCCTGCCATGTGCCTGATGACACAGAGCTGAGCTCGAGAGAAAGCAGCTTTAGATGATGCCGCCATGTGCCTGATTGTCTACAGCTGCAGCTTGGTGAGAGAACATCTCTTGATAACACCTTGATTTGGACACTTCCACAGCCTCAGAACTGTAAGCTTTTAACCTAATAAATTCCCACTGTAAAAGCCAACCCATTTCTGGTACATTGCTCCCAGCAGCTTTTAACAAACTAAAACAATTCCCAAGCAGACACTGGCAAAATGCTCACGAATTCCATTTCCTCTTCCTAGGCCCACAGGAAGACAACAAAGCCCAGCCTTCCTTGCAGTTACACTGTGCCATGTGATGTGAGATGTGGGAGGAAATTATATATATGACTTGCAGTCCTGGCCATAATACTCCCTAGACAATGGCCCATGCTGTCTCTTCCCCTTTCTCAGCAGCCATGGAGGCCAGGACTGATAATGGCAGCAGGACAAGATAGAGGAAGCCTGGATCCCTTCGTCACCACTTGAGGAAGAGCTGCCAGGAGAGCCTTCCACCCCATGTCAGACTCTTTTTAGGTTAAGTCACTGAGAGTTGAAGGTTGCTCATTGCTGCGGCACGGCATAGCCTGTCCTGACCAATACAGACCCCCTCCACATTGCCTGGATAACTGTGGGCCCTTACAAAGGTTCCATCTCAGCAGGCTTTGGCATAGGCTGGTAAGCTTAGTGGAACTTAGTAGTTCTACTTAGTAGAACTCCAAGAGTCTATGAAGGTCCATCATACAGCTAGACTTCATGAAAGAGCCTCCTAGCCTGACTATAAAATGTGAACACTGAAGATGTGAGTATGTGAACATATTCCTGCTTCATTTACCAAAGTGTAGTCCACAATTACTATAGAGTATAAATGCTTTATTTTATATTTAGTGGCATGCCATCCATTGGCCTGGACATGCTCAGGTATTTACTAAGAAAAAAATAAGTTTTAATACCGTTGTATGCCAGCTGACATATAAAATGTGTGCCATCTGATTTCACTATAAGCATAGTTGCTGACACCTGTCCCCTAGTAATGTGCTCCCCTGATGGATGTTAATATAAATCAGCCCACATGGAAATTCAACCAGTCAGAACTGGGCGTCACAAATTGCTCGCACGGAGTCTTTGTCAACATTCATTTTCATAACTCAATACTTTAGCTGAAGTATTAATTAATGATATGCTTTTCAAGCTGCAAAGCTCAACTGAAAAATTATCCATAATTTGTGGCTAACAATAAAATGATATCCATCATAAAAATTCCAGGAGATTTTGGGAGATCACAACAAGCACAGAGACTTGGAATCAGAGGGAGGAGCCATGGGCAGGGGAGAGGAATGAGGTCTCGAGTGGTCAGCGATGGTGCAGTAGAAGAGTCAGGCTGAGCAGGGACAGATTCAGATGGCCGCACAAGTTAGATGCCACCAAAACAAAATCTCACCTCTGTGCTGCCCCTAGTGGCTGGGCAGCAGATGAGCAGGCGATGGATCCCAGAGGCTGGAAGATGGCGACCCATGTTTTGCAACAGTCAACTTATCCATTGGCTGTCGCCTGCCTTTACTTGGGAGGCAGACTAAGCGCCTACTGAGCTTATGGCTTCGGGGAAGTAGCTGGAAAGAGCCGGAATGTTGCTGTGTGTTGGTGGCTCCTTCCTGCATTTGGCAAAAGATATGAGCTCAGGAAAATCATCACCTGGTTTGCAAGCAAAAATGACAGGGGATGGAGAGAGGCCAGAAATTAGGGCCCACCTGCAATATTCCGAACTGTAAGAGATGAGACTGAAAAAATGTTTTGGGCAACTCAGGTCCATTAAGACTTCTCAGCCTTGCAGCAAAGATTAAATTAAGGAGGCAATCTTCCCACCCAAGTTTATCGTTTTAGACAATCTCAAGATACCAGCCATTAAGCTGAGAGACAAAAGCATGAGGGAAAGTAAGCAAATAAGGATTGCTTGGTAATTATGCCTGGGAAAGAACTTTGAGTGAAGTTATGGACACATGCAACTGGATGCAAAGCTACTATACTAGAAGCCTATTAAGTTGTTGAAAGAATTGTATTACCAAAGAAGCTATAAGCCTGGCCTAGTGAGGCGTGTGATTATTAAACAACCCTCAAGCCCCTTCAACTCGCACCAGGAAGAAGCAAGCAAGGAGGGAGCCCACTTTAGATGTACCTATAAAGGATGATGGACATGGAAACCCTTCTAGAGAATGGAGCCAGGGACCACAGCAACAGTGGACAAGAGCGTTCCTCCCAGAATCAGGGCTGATCAAGCAATTTCCTCCTTAGCTGGGCAGAAGTTTTCTCAATGGACCAGTGTCTGCTGTGCCTTCCACCCCTCCCTTTGGTGAGCAGGAGTGTTTACAGTGCTTGTGACATCACTGCCCCACCATTACCCGGGGGGAGGGGGCAGATTACCTGTCCTTTGGCTCATTGGTTATTGGACCACCATGAGCCACATCCAGACCTGAAGGTTCTGCGCATCACCTGGAGTGCCAGGAATTTGAGCTGGATGCAGAATGGAACTTTGAGGAGGAGTGTGGATGGTCCAGGGGTGGGAAGAAGCCTGTGCCCAGACATTTGCTAGCCAGAGTGACAACTAGTTGTCTGCCAATCATGCTACCCTTCGATGGTGTGTGTTGTCAGTGGGAGCAGCTGTCGAGCCAGCGGCTGCATTTCCCAACTCCCTCACCACTTGCATCTAGGAGTGGCCAAGGGACCCCTTCCTGCCAAGAGAATATGCGTGGAAGAGATGTGTATCACTTTCAAGCTGGGGTTCTTAAGAAGTGGGTGTTTTCATCTCTCCTCTCCTTTTCTCCCTTCTGCCAGCTGGAAGCCAAAGGTTCCAAGGTCCTAGGCAATGGTGGGGCCAAAAGATGGAAATTGTCTGGAACCCTGAGCATGCCGATCAGGAGTACCCAAGGCAGATGGTGTCACGTGAGTGAGAAATAAACCTGTTCTGTGTTAAGCTGCTGGAATTCAGACAGTCTACGTCAGAAGTGAGAGATGCCCTAACTATATCCTAATATACTAATGGATTATTTAAAGCCATGTTCTCTAATGTTGGTGTTTATGGCAGACTTCAGATGTTAGAATTTTTGCCAGCACGCTTGATGGGACTAAATTCCACCCCAATTGTCACACTGCACGCTTTGCCCTTGTGTCGCTGCTTGAGTGGATTGATGTACTTGCTTTCTTACATGTAAAGGAGGCAGAAGTCTTGCATTTTGCAGTGAACGTGTGATGTCCCTGTGGCACAGATGTGTCATGATACCATCCCTCTTACAACACATTTTACTCTTTCTACACTCTCTCCCTCGACTCATTCCACTCAGCATTCAATTCCCACCCCACCAGGGTTGCTTGTCACAAAAATTAATCTTACACATTGTTCAGTATTCTGGCTGCTCACCTGGAAGGGCTGACAATTCATACCCAGTGAATTCTCGTCCAACTCACACTGGTTGAGAACCACTGGTTCAAAGGTGGGAAATACCCAAGCACAAGCTACTTTGGTCCAAGCATCTCCCATGACTCAGAGATTCTCCAATTCAGGAAGACAGGGTCTCAATGAAATGGTATCAGCTAAGGTACCCCCAGCTTTCACTTGCACAGGAAGCATTTCTGCTAAGGTCAACTTTGACCCTATAGCTTAGAGTCAAGAGAGGTGGAAATTTCTATTTCTAATTCAGAGTATTGTGGTGTCACTGGGGTGAAGAAAGGGGAAATTCGCTGCCATGTTGACAGCGATGACAAAAACAGCCAGCAACCTATGGTAGCACAAGTGCCAAAGCCTTAGACAGCAAAAGATAAATAACAAATAATGAAATAAGTACATACAAAGACGCAATACCATCCCCACCACTCACTGTCTGCATTAACATGACTCTACTCTTCCCAGGAAGATAAAAGTTGTCCATGCAGGAACATGCTGAAAGACTCATCAGCTCTTCAATAGAAAGCACCAAATGACCGTGGACACACCAAGATCCCCACAGATCCTAAGCTATTCTATCTTATCCTTACCTAGTCCTGATAGACTTCTGCGTTGAAAGAGCCACTTTAAACCAAAGATCCACCGTAAACCAGATTCCAAAAGTCTCGATAAATATTCCAACTGTGCGCACCCCCGCAAGGAGATGGAGGCTAGCCTTTCTCCAGGTGCTTTTTCCCCTTATCGCCATCAGCTTTGCTCATCACCCGGTTTCTGCGGTGTCTGGGGGGGGCCTGCGTGTGGTCCGATGTCTATGACTAATACACTGGCCAGCTCGGGGCAAGCGGCTTAACCTCAGTGTTTGCTCACAGTGAATCTGGAGGTGCCACAGAGACAGAGCCCCTTCGTTATTTCAGGCAGGGTTAAGTATGGCCTACCTGCTGTGGCCCGAAGCAAAAAAGCAACTCATCAGCAGCACAGGTATTTACAGAGCAGGCGCCGCGTCCTTTGAGGATTCTTGTAAACATCCTTAGGAAGAGAAACATGCTTTCACTGGGGTCCATCAGGAATCAAGGACCATTTAAACAGAGAAAGAGTTAAAACTGGGAAGAGGCTGAAAGAAAAGGCAATTAAAAAATAAGACTTCTATGAGAATGAAAAGTTTAGACTATTAGAGCTAGAGCCAGAGAATGTTTTCCACCAGTTTCAGAAACCAAGCAATCATTTTTTCTTCCCCATGGCCAACATACTGACGCTAATGGTAAGAGCATTAATTTATCATGAAATTTTAAAGATCTCTCTTGTCAGTAATGAAATAAACACGTGACAGGGTAGCCAGACAGTTATTGTTTATAGGAAGGTTATTATAATAATTAAGATTAATAGCAATTACTTGTCATGTTTGTGGATGTTTTTCTCCCTTGGGAAATAACTGTAGCCATATTAAACAACTAATTAACACATCTCCACATCCGGCTAAGAATGCAGGGACTCACAAGGTCCCCCATATTCTGCAGCATTCTACAGCCAAATAAATAAATAAGTGAGCACTGTGCAACAGCATGCCCACATTTTGAAAGGAAGCTTCTGAATTACCCACCCAGTCCGTGGTGGGGCCTAAAATGGAAAACCAAAGCCTTTTCCTCTTGACTATTCTCAGAGCCTTGTTCGTCTCACTGATGGCTGAAGAAATGTAGATTCCGGATGTCACTGCCTGTTGGCGAGTTCCGTGCATGTACATAAATAAATATATTTCTGGAGTGTTCTACGTGTTATATAAGAACTTGAGTAATACAAATTGGGATATTTTACTCTTCGGTCACAGCCCTAGAACAGCAATTTTAAAGCCTTAAGTAGCAAAGCTTTAAAGCTATTTGTATTGAATATTTTGCAGAGCTGCAGGAAAAGGGACAGAAATGTGTCCTCTCATTAGAATTCATTAATAAGAAAATAAAAGGAGTGGGGCAGACCTTGTGGTTCACCTAGCTCAGTAACGAGGGAAGAAGGGAGAGCCATGGAAATCTCTTGTCTGCACAATACTAAGAAGGCAGGGCCAAGCAGGAGACCCGCCCGCCTCGGCCCATTGCTACACAAAAGCAAAGCCTGTGTGCAAATGAAGAGAGACCCAGTGGCAGCGAGGGCTTGGCTCCTTCCTCACAATCACAGGCCGACAGCTGAGCTGGGCTCAGTTGCCCAAAAAGCAGACCCCGCCACCGCCGGGAATGCGTCTGAAGGAGGCAGGCAAACCCCATGGTGGGGATTCCTGTTTCCCAGGGCCGGCCGGGCGCCTCCCTGCCTGGCCTTTAAACTCGCCCGGAAGGAACCTCTCCCTATAGACTCTCCATCTCGCCCACATGCCAACACACACAAATCCACACACACCAACACACGCCAACACACGCATACTCGGCCATCAGCTGCAAAGTGCGCAGGCTGCCATTTTAAAAACGGATCGATTTCATCCATTCCACAATCAACGTGTGTTTATGCAGATAGGAGAAAGAGGGGAGGAAGAAAAGACGGGAAGAAAATAAAGGATATTTATTGCACCTGCTCTGAGAGATGCTCTGTGCTTGGGCTATGGGTTTGGGTAAAATTGACAAAGGCACAGCTCCCAACTTTCCAGAAGCCTGCACAGAGCAGGAGGAGGTAGACGCTGTGAGGGCATCTCCTTCCCGGGAGAACACCTACAACTCTGCAAGGTCCACTCTGGGAAAGAATCCTGGGAGGGGGCCGGTGTGAGAGGACTGGACTATCAGCCAACTCTGCTTTCCTTTGGGACCCTCTTTCTGGCCATACAACTACCAGCCCTGGAAGCTGCTGGTTCATCAGGGTTGGCAAACATTGCCCTTGGCTTCTCTGAGCCCAGAGGAAACAGACTTGAGTTCTCAAAAAGGCTCTGCTGTGTGCTGACAGAGCAAAGGGAGGGAACTGCTATGAAGGAGAATGGGAAGCCTTGGGGCCCCAAGGTTCACGGCCCCAGGAATCATAACCCACCACCCCAACTCCCTGCCAGGGCACGAATCCCCGGACCACTCGCTCATCTCAACCCAGCACACCTTCCTGGGCAGGCCCCCTGCCTGGGTTCTGAGCTTCCCGGCTCCTGCCTGCCCTCTCCTGGCCCTTCCCACCCTCTTAGGTTCTCCAGCTCCAAGGCTGGGAGAACAGCCCTCCCTCTGTGAGCCCCCTAAGGGCCCCATTTGCTTGGAGGGTCTTGTGTCACAGAATCGTGCTGGATAAAACTCACCTTTTACAGATGGGGCGTGGCCTGGACCTCTGAAGGACCACACTGTCACGGAGCTCTAAGCCACACTCAGTCTGCAGGAACAAGACAGGTGGGGGCAGGTTCACCTACAGGTGCACATGCCCAAAGCAAGGGAAAGGCCAAGGAGATCAGAGGAGGGGGCAGCTTCCCGAAGGAACCAAGAAGGATTTCTATAGGCAGAGATGAAGGGAAAGGACAAGAAGCTCACGGAGGAAAACCAGGAGGCTGAGGAGCTCAGAGACTAAACAAGCATAAAAGCTCGAGGGCAAGAAGACTCACTTGGACATAACTGGCTTCTGTTCCAGTATCCCCCTCCCCACCCACCCTCCAATCCAATGCCAAGTTAATCCTCGGAAAGTGCAGTTGTGACCATGACATCTGCTCGCTCAGAACACCTCAAAAGATTTTCCATCTTAGGCTGGCATTAAGGCCTCTGTGAACTGGTTCTCACACAACTCTGCACCCTCGTCCAGTAATTGCTCCCGCAAAGATACCCCTGCGCTAGCTAAGTGGCGCTGCGCTCTTTCCTCACCACCTCCCTGATTTTCTTGCCACCATTCTTTCATTCATACAATGCCACCTTCCTGCCTTGACCACCCTGCCTGCCGGAGAAGTCAGTGAACCTGCAGTCTTCTGTCCCCAGCGGTAGTTAGTCGCCCACAGCTAACGTGTGTACACTGAACCAGGCTGTGGCCAGGCAGAGCCTGACAGACCAGCTTCTCCTCTGATCACCTTGGTGCAATCGGCCAGTTGATGGTCAAGAGTCACGACATGCACCAGGACACACCCCTGGGCACAGAGAACTGCGTGGGATGAGCTTATGTCCCAGGGCCATGGCCATCTGGGTTTGCTCCAGCCTCAGGCCAATGCTCCCCCTGCTATTCACACTCCTGGTTGATTCTCTCCTGGTCTTCTCTGGAGGTAGGAGAGGCCGACTTGGCGCTTGCGACGGCTGGCTCCTGGCTCTTCGGCTATTGCCTGGAGAAATGGGAGCACCCCTACAGAGCGCTTGGAGATCTCCCAAGGTAAGGTCCAGGATCCGTATCAAGGAAAAGCAAGCAGGACTGTGCTGCTCTCAGCTCTGACACAACCTGGGAATCCTCATCAAACAAACAGCAGCGTAGACGAGAGGTCGCCGTGGATATTCCAGTGCTAACCTGCTGGCTTTAATAACTTCACTGCATAGATTAATTTTAAATGTCAGACAACAGCGCTGTGTAAGGCTAAGGAGCTCGGGAAAGCATAGGGCTTCCAGGCTTCCTGACAGGCCCAGCACCTTCCGCGTTTGATCGCCGGCAGAATGGGCAGGATGGGAAGAGAAGACGGCATTTCTCTTAACTGTCGCTGCCCCTGCCATGCAAACACGAAGGCATGTTTCTCAACCCGGAAGACGGACCACCTGACAGTAATGAGATTTTACAGAGAACCGCCAGGCTGTGCGGGACTCACGCAGGTCCAAGCCCGGACGTGTGTTTAGAACTTGCTTAGGAGCCCCTGGAGAACCCCGTTTGTAATGGAAGCACTGCTAATCCCCAGCTGCTGACCCCTCCCTGGGGCAGGAGGCAGAGCCGGGTCGGGGCTGTGCAGGAAGCTGTGCAAGGGACAAAGGGGGCAGCCCCAGCCCGCAAAAAGCTTGAGAGGAGACGGGATACGGCGGGCAGAGCTTGCAGGAGGAGCCGAGAGGAAGGAGCAGATGCTGCACAAAAAGCCCACTCAGGGCTGCCAGGATGGCAATTAAAAATTCACATATTTTGGACTGAAATTCTCATATTTTAGGAGAACTTGGGCAAAATCCTCCTCCCACCAATATTAGCAATGCAAAACCAGCAGTCAAGACAGACCCAAATTATCATCCATTTTGCAAAAAGGATGAAAATTGTATAGCACGGAGTCCAAAATTCTTGCGAAAACAATCATTACGGCACACCTGGCAGCCCTTGGTTCCCCCCAACCAGGCTCGGGGGACACGTGACAAAGCAGCCCACCCTCTCCCCACCGAGTCCTGAGTTCCAGATCTGCTACCTGTCACGAGGGGCTCTCAGAATTCCTTCAGTGTGAGAGGCCACCATTATCTGGATAAATGTACATATTGAATTCAAGAGACACTGATGTTACGGAACCATACAGCAAAACAGCAAACGCAATGTGTGCCGAGAGCTTCCATCGCTGACACCGTCCCAGGGCTGATGCACCTGGATTGGGCCTCTGGTTTTTAAACCAGCAAATGGAGTGGGAGAGAGGGAAAGAGAGGACCAGGAAGGAGAACTGGAGGCTCCCCGAATTCAGAGCAAAGTGAAATCCTCGATGAGCAGAATGTAGCACAAGGCCAAGCCTGTAGAAGCCAATCAATAAACCTCTGCTGAAGGATGACTGAAATCCTAGAGTTTCTACCTCCACGCAGCTCTGAAACATAGCTCCCCTCCTTCTTCCCTGCTGTCCACCTCCCTACTCCAGCCTTCCTCCTCTGCCTCCAGAGCGAGCTTCCATAAATACCCATCTCATTACGTCGCTGCCATGCTAAGAGCCTCGAGTGGCCACCACTGCAGAGAGGATTAACTTCCAGCTCCAGTCAGGCTCTCCGGGGGCTGGTCCAAGGTGGTGGCCCCTGCAGGGCAGGCTAGAAGACAAAAGATAGGAGGGCAAAGGCACGGCCAAATAAGAAAATGCATTATGCATACGAATACTCCATTTATAAAAGGAACGTAAATACAAATCTAATAGAAATAGAAATGGATTCTGAGTTCCGGGCAGCACGCTGTAAGAGCCAGCTGCAGCCTTCTGGTGAGACCTGGCTGCGATGGAATGAGTTTGGTGGATGTTGACAAAGGTGCAGGTGCAAGGTCCGAGGCAGAGAGAAGGAGCTGCTGGGACAGCTGCCGGGCTTGCAGCGTGTGCCCATGTCTCTTCCCAGGTTGGCAGGGTTCCCCAAGGGCAGCTGCGGAGGCAGGAGAGCGGGGGGCTTCTGAGCTGGTTCTGAACTCAGGCATCTCAGGGTCGAGCCCAGCCTACGACTTTCCAGCTGTAAGGGCTCAGGCCATGAGGAAAGCCGGTGGCAGAGCTGAGGCCACGGCTCTTCTCTCCAGACTCCCACCCCAGGCTCCCCTCCTTTGCTGCAGCAGTCTGCAGCAGAAACATTAGATAATAAACCTAATTGGGCTGTTAGGACCAGTCACTTCCCTCTACATTGAGCCTTTGGGAGGTGTTATAAGTGATCAATGTAATAAAAAATGCTATGTCGTCTGAGGCACCTCTCAAGGGCGCATCTTGGAAACCAGGAGGAGAAAGAGGTTGAGACCATAACAAGAGATTCAGCGAGAAAGCCAGGTTTCCATGCACCACTGAGTGACACCAGGGCCTACCTGGCCTTGCTTTATGACAGTCAGGAAGGAGGGACCAAAGGAAGACAGGTAACCCAGGGGTTTCAGGCTTTGTAGCTTGAGGTGTTTGTTACCCAAGGTGAACCTCCCAGTCACACAACCAAAGCACAGACAAGTTTCCAGGTGAGACGGTAAAGCTCTAGCTGTCTCAGCCCTGAGCAAAGGCTTTCTTCTCTCTAGGCAGGACCTGAAATGTCTGGGAAACCTCCCCAGAGCCCAGGCACCCCTCCAGAACAGCCCCACCTGAAGGGCACACGCCGGTGCACTGTCATTCGGAACCACGCAGAAACGTCTGTCCTCCATCAACGTTTCTCTGCTTCCCTCGAATAACCCAGAGATGGCCATGGGTTCAAGGGGCTTTCTTACAGAAGCAGTCTGCAGAGAGCAGGAAGCTTCCCATGGGATCCCTTGCAAATCAAGGAGCCAGTCAATAGACCAGAAAATCAGATCTCCATACATTTCCCTGGATTTCACCACAGGTCACCATCATGACCGAGGGGTGCATGGCTGAGGTTCTGAGAATGTGGGGTTACAGTCCCACCAGCTGTCCCACCTTTGAATGCTTCCTGCTGATGAGCTATTCAATGATGATTCAGTGGTGTCCACCAGAACTGCCATGATGGCCGTTTCTGCCAGAGGAAAAATGTCCTGTAAGCTCCGTCACCACTCAGCAGCTCTCTCAGGCAGAGTCACACACCCAGGGAACTTGGGGCCTTGGAGTTTGAAACATTGCAATAGGAGCCAATAGGCAGAAAATCCACCATCCAGTACTGAACGAAGCAGACCACAGCCCCGTGTAGAGGGTACTGAGTGGAGGCAAAGCCCCTTAGCAACACAACAACGACAATTTAGTACATAAAAGGACATTCGAGCAAGTGCATAGGCAGGGACAGAGAAGTCTCTCCAGGTCAAAACTCAAAAACCCAGAGCTGAGCAGATGAGAACAGCACGGAAAACCCAGGAGAAATGGAGAATCTTACCTTGACCCGAGCAGAGATTGTTACCTAAGAGCCCACTGTGTCTCCGTTTGTTGAATACTCATGCTTGCATTCCCTTCTAGTCCTGCCTCATTGCATCCTCCTCAACTCATCTCTCTCCACAGCGACGCTGAAAATACAGGACGCTGCTCCCAGACGGGACCAAGCCAGGTGCGAGGCCTCCTTAGACAGAGCCGCTCCAGCACAGTGACCTCTGCCCCAGAGCCCTCCACCACCCGCTCAGTGCCGCGCATCTGTGAGCTCAGGCGAACGGGATGGCAGCCGCAGAGAAATTCTCCCTGAAATCTCATCTCAGGCCTCCTGCCCCCCCACGGGGGCCTCACGCACCAGCAGTGAGTGTCTCTGGAATCTTCAGGACACACCGGTTGGAGTAAACGTGCCAGCCTCCAGGGGGCAGGTAGAGCCAGCTGCTGGGAGCAGGCAGGAGACCTTTGTTATTCCCCAGAACATCAAGACTCATCCCTCGGAAATACCATCCCCTGAGAGCATCGGCAGGTTGGTTTCTGTGGCTGCGGCTGTCCCTGGGCCAGCTTTCTTCGGGCCCATCTTCCACGACTGCGGGAGCTCTCAGCTTCGCACCTCTGGGTGCAGGACTTTGCTTCCGAGCCTGTGCCTCTGGAATCATCACTGCCCAAGACTGGACATAGCTGTGACCCCACCCGGGTGGCCGAGGTCCATAGCTATGCCCGTGAATAGTTACGCCTGTTCTTGAAATCATGATCGATTGCACCTGGGTTGTTTCAAATCGTAACTGTCCTGGTGAATGTTTCCTGCCACTGAGATCGCACCTGCCCACAGGAGCAGAGTATTTAACAACTGTACAGCACCCACCAATCAGAACAGACGCCAACCGCGGGCCAGTGGCACGGCTATCCCCGCGCATTTCGGCTGGTTTGTAAGCAGCTGGTTGAGCAGTCTCGATTCTGTGACGTCTAATCGTGACAGTGCTTTATTTTTTCCAGTTGCTCTGTGAAAGCCCTTCCCTGTCACTTATTGACATCTTGATTGGGTTCCCTTGCTCTCTGGTCACTCTCAGTTATTGAACCTCTGTCCAGCCCACAGGCTCGCATCTGACTTCAACCCCACACAGGGGGTGGCTGCCCCGAGCAGGAGGGAGGAAACATGCTCCTCTCTTCCACTCCCCCCTCCCCACGCTGTCTTCTGGAATCAGAGGAGAGCTAGGAGAGATGCCCTCCAACAAGGCGGCTCCCCTGCGGCAGTGGGGCGGGGTTCACAGACCACGGGTGGTGACTGCGCAGTGGTCCTGATGGGTAGACGGTGCCGGGGGTCTTGGGTCTGGGCCAGCTTCGCCACAGCTCCCCCCGACGCTGGGGGCAGCTCCCTTAGGCTCCACAGCAGTCCCCGTGCCCCCGAAGGTGTCGCTGAACCACGGCAGCCCCACGGCTCCTGCATCCTCATATCTGTGCTCCTTCCCAGGTAGTGGTAGGAACCACTGGGGCCTCCTTTCCTATCTTCAGGAGACTCAAAGGGCCCATCTCCCCGTTCTCACCCTCTTCCTCCACAGCATACCCCCTACCCCCACCCCCGGGTCCTGACCTTGCTGTCAACCCACTGCCTTCAGGAATCTCCAG
>JAQZBX010075727.1:0-14551 GCA_029593785.1 Cabassous unicinctus
AAAAAAAAAAAAAAGGTATCAACAATTTAAAAGGGTCTTTCTACAAAATGCAAATTGCCTTTCACCAAGTTGGTTTTAACTTTTGGTCCCACCTTCCACAGAGGACAGTAGAAAAGGAACCTTCTAGAAATAGATTCCTGTGGTTCTAAGGGTCTAACTTGGCAGTGGTACTCTTGGGCACTGGAGTTACAGCCAGCAAGCTTTGGTTTAAACCCTTACTTGCCAGCTATGTGGCCTTGGTGGATCATGTAAATTTCTAAGACTTGGTTTCTTCACATGTGTGATGGGCCTGATGACACCTTCCCAAAAGAGCTGTTGTAAGGAGTAGCAGGCATAAGGCCAAATTCCCAGCTCCTTTCAGCTCTGCTCAGAGACTAGTAAATCTGGGAAGCTAACGAGCCTTTGCGTTTTAGTGACCAACAATGTCTAAAGGACAACACTTCCCAGCAGCCTTCACCAGCACTAGGCAAGTGGGACCCATCTTTCTTTTCTTTACTTTATGACTGGCGGAGCATGGAGGCTAGAGGTGAGGGCTTCCCCAGAACCCCCAGACCACTCCACGCCACTACTGCCTGCTCTGCCTCCCAGATGTGGAGGGCCCTGTGCTTGGGTAAGATAATAAGCCACACGGCGAAAGCAAAACTTTGCACTAACATTTCTGTTTTATGAACGGTATCACAGTGTTGAATTCGGTTGAATACCGCACTTGCCAACAATAGCAAAGTAAGAACACAATTCAGCACCTCATTAATCCCAACGTTATTACATGTGTGGTTTTCATTTCACATTAACATTTATTTTTCTCAAGAAGAAGCCAGGACCAAGTTAAGCATGTTAGAGTCATCCAGTCTGAAGGTCAGAAAGGTAGTGGTAGAGGGGAGAGGCAGGGGTTTCTGGGGGAAGCAGAGACTGTGGCTGACTTCAGTTATGATGTCCCAATGGGTAACACTCATGGACCATTTTTACAGACTTAATAATTAGGTGGATTTGGGGGCCGACCAAACTAAAACCATGGGGTACATGAACCTCTGACTCTAGTCTGAACCTCTGACTCTAGCCACCTATTCATCCCCTGCAGCTGCAGCTTCACAGCATAGCATGTTAGCTCTCACATGGACCTTAGAAAACAACCTCCCTATTTCACAGATGAGGAAACTGAGGGTCAGAGAAGTCACATAACTTGTTCAAGGTCACCCAGCCTATCTATTACAAGCAGGGCCAGGATAGAGCTGTGGCTCTTACCGTTGCCCAGCTCACCATAGCACGCTGTCTTCCTCTGCATTTGTGACGTGTTTATCATTACAGCATCTACTGGCTGGGCTTTAAAAAAAAAAAAGAAAAGCAATTGAAAAATTGGTGACTTAATTTTTCCCTGGAATCAAATCCAGCATAAGAAACCTGCAGGAGGACATTCACAAGTGGAGTTTTGTTCTATTTGGCCCAAGAAGAGCACTCTCTCGGAAGGAAAGAACTGGGGGAAGAGAAAGCTGTTTCTCATCTACTTACAGTAAATTCATAAGTGCAAGGAAGTACTCTGAACTTCTCTTAAGTAGGATCAAGATAAGATGTAATGCCCAGATGACTTTTCTTACCTTCCTTTAAATTTTTTCATTCTACAACTACTTAGCAACTACTTGGGAGAGAGAAGGGCCTGTCCAGGTCACTGTGAGCCGGGTTGGTAGGCAGCGGCTCTGGACCCCCGCAACGCTGTTTGGGCCAAAGGCTGGGAAGGAGGACAGTCCAGCTTAGCAGAAGGGTTCAGACTTTGGTTCCCACTTAGAGTGTGGGGGAGCGGGAAAGGGCTTTGAGCAGGGGAAATGACACATCTGAGCAGGGCTTCAGGAGAAGGGTGAGCTGGGAGCTGTGGTAAGAAAGCTAAGGAGGGGAGATGGCAGGCCGGAAGGCCAGTTGGAAAACATACAAACCCCTCAAGGAAAGAGGTAGCACAGACCTGAACTAGGGCTTCAGAACGAGAAATTATCTAATTTGGGTGCCTCCAGGACCAGACCCTAAAACAAGGAATTCAAGGTCAAGTCGTTTCAGGGAGAGGTGATCCCAGGAAACAGTTGAGGAGAGGGGAAGTGAGACTGAATAAGAAAGGAAGCCAATAAGAGGTGCATGAGTGAGCCAGTTAAAGATGCGGGCTGCTGGAGCTCGATCCTGCTGGGGAGGTGTAGCATACCTCAGAGTTCTCCCCTAAGGCACAAGGAAGGTGTTGAATTTATTCACCAATTTCCCTTCCAACATTGGTTGAGAACTGTTTCCAGAAGCACTAACTCTCGGGCCCTCTCGGCTTGCCCTGCATGTGGGGCGAAGGTGCTTCAACAAAAATGCCTTCAGGAAGAGAGCTGCAGTAGTGCAGAGGTGAATGCCGAGGGAATGTGGGAGACCCAACAGGGCCTGAGGTAGACCCCTATTCTCCCTGGAGATACTCACGCAGTTCTGGATATTGTAGACGGGACTTAACATTCGTAAGTCGCAACATGGTGTGGTGGTTTGGAGCTGTACATACCTCAGAAAAGCATGTTCTTAACATCAGTGCATTCCCGTGGCTGTGGACCCATTGGAAGTAGGACCTTTTGATGAGGCTCCTTCAGTTAAGGTGTGACCCACCTCATTCAGGATGGGTCTTAATCCTTTTACTAGAGTCCTTTATACGCAGGATGAATACAGAAAGAGAGAAAGCTTTGGAAGCAAGAAGCTGAAACCCATGAAACCCAGAAGAGAAGGGAGAGACCAGCGGACGCCACCATGTGCCTTGCCATGTCACAGAGGAGTCCAGGATTGGTCTTCAAGAAGAAAGCATCATCCTGATGATGCCTTGATTTGGACAATTTCAAGGCCTCAAAACTGTAAGCTTGTAAGCTAATAAATCCCCATTGTTAAGAGCCAACCCATTTCATGGTATCTGCTTCAGCAGTCTAGCAAACTAAAACAGATGGGAAGACATCCGGTTTGATTTTCTACTCTAAATTCCGTGATTCCTTCACCTTCAAAAATAGGCCATGCTGCCTATGAGCACACATAGCATTCTTGCCTGTGTGGAATTCCACATTTTGATCCATGCACCTTTTCCAGTTCTACTCCATAATACCAATTTGCTTGAGGAACCTGAGATTAGTGTTTTGCCTATCTTTTATGGAAGTTTATTTTTATAACAGTTCTATAATGAGATTAAAGATGACTGGAAATTATAGTAATGAAGGCATTAGCCAAGCATGTGAAACTCAAGGTATGAAAAAAAAAACATTACCTCAACTTGCCATCACTTATTTCAGTGAAGTTGGCAACAGGCAAGCCATCCATCTCCATCATTTGCAAGAATTAATTCAGACTCCAGCTAGGGTTCAACTGAGATGAAAAACTTGCCAGGATTTCAAATTGGAAACCATTCAACATTAAAACCAGCCTGATATATTTTCATTTCAGAACCACACTCCTCGAAATTTAAGAAATCTGAGGAATTTCTGGAAAATTCCATAATAGGTCAATGAGAATTTACTCAAAGAAGAGAGAAATGACTTCTTTAGGGAAACAAATGTGGACCTTAAAACTGACCTCCACTCCTCCCCAGCCCCCGCTTTCAGTTAGTTTATTAAGAGGGTAAGGAATAGGAAAGTGCTAACAGCTCCCTGGATAGATTTTTGAGTGCTGAGGTCCACCCAGTGAACTCGAGAGCCAAGTAACCAACCCTTGAAAATATGTTTGCCTCATGGAAATAGAATCTCCAAGGCCCGGATGGCCTTCACGAGCAGGGAGGAATGTAAAGTCCAGAATGAAAATGTGCCACTTTAGGGAGAGGCAGCTTTTTCTTCATTTCCACTTGCCCCTCTCATTTGACCACAGACCCATGCAGCCCCTCAGGATTTGGTCTGGGAGGCAGGGGGCAGCTCCTGTGGCTTCAGGTTGGAGCTTGCCTGGGGCTGACCCAAATCTAGGTTATTCCATTTTCATTGCACCAGTAGATATTTATTGAACACCTACTAAGTGCAAGGAATGGAGTAGGGCATTAGACAGTTTGTAAAGATGTCAGCCGCCGAGGACCTTGGAATTCAGTAGGGAAGATAAGACTCGTGCATACAGAACTCCAACATAAAGCTGAAAGGATTAAATGCTCCTCCCACGTGCCCACTTCCCTTTGTCCTTATGTAACCATTAAAGGGTCATAACAATAACAATAATAGGGGGGCCCTTATAGAATGCTTTCAGTGGTCTAGGTTCTATGAGGCAACTGTTATTGCCATCTTATTTTCCAGATGTGGAAACCAAGGCACAGAGAGGTTAAGGCACTTGTCCAAAGTCACATAGCTGGGTAGTGGTGGAGATGGGATTCAAACTCAAAGCAATCTGGCTTCAGAGCTCACACTCCTAACAACTATCCTACCTACCAGGCAATGATTTTTTTTTTAATATGAAACTGCTCATGTGCACAGCTGTCTCCCATTTACTCTGGAAAGTTCTGTGAGGAAAGGGCCTTGTATTTTCATTCTTGTATCCTTGCACTTGGCACAGAGCCTGGTCCCAGGAGATCCTCAATAAATATTTGTTGAATGAATGATTGAACCTGAGACTCTGTGGCTGTTTAGAGGAGGAAGAAATGACATGTATTGGCAGGCATGATGGAAGGCTGCATGGAGGAAGTAGCATTTGGCCTCTGCCTTGACTGATGGACAGGACCCAATGGTGGTGGGGGGACATCTTTCAATTCTAGGCAGCAAATGCAGATCTCAATCACTTAAGGAGCTAACTGGCCGGCTGGAGGGCCTACAGCCTCTGACTTGGCAGGCTCACTCACCAGCAGGAAAGGGCAGTGGGAGGTCACTGTTAAAAAGAGCCACTGCCAAGTGCCTAGAGCCATAGGTGCATCTGCTTGCAGAGGCTGGGAGAGTGCTGGAGACAGAATGAGGGCCTCTGGGGAACCAGAGGCCTCACAAATGGAAGCCAGGGAGCGTGAGGCTGCGCTACCCTGGATGTGCTGGGCTGAGCTCACCCTGGGGCCTCAGGACTCTGGGGAAGCAGAGCAGAGGTATGCTTGTCTGTGGAATGCATGCCCTGCAGAGCCCTGCTAGCCCTGCCCAGACTTGAGCGGCTGCTGCTGTTGGGAAACACCTGTTAGAGTGACTCCATGGGTGGGACGGCCAGGGGCGGGCATGCCCAGTGGAGCCCACCACATGGGGTTGGGGGCATTTAGCAGCAAAAAAAGGTGTTGGCCAGTTGAGACGGTGTCCCAGCTCAAGGAGGAACCCCATGCTCTGAGAGCACGCACGCCTGTTGGGACTGGGTGGGCACTCGAGGGGCTTCACGTGGGTTGGTAGCTTTGGGAGTCAGACCTCATTCAGGGCACTTAATATCTTTGTAAGGAAGGAGCCACTCACAGTGGTGGTCCGAGGCCAGCCTGAAAGGACTGTGGGGACTGGTAACTGGATTGTGTAAACTCTGTTGACAAGCAACCCCAACAGAATTGCTTAGGGCCTCATGAAGCTGTGAGGTGGATGGAGGGAATACTGGGACTCCACTCAGCTGTTTACCCTTCTGACCCCAAATTCGGATTATGAGAATTACTGTGGAGAGGTGAACCACAATGTGAAATGGCCGTCCATGTGTAGGAAGCAGCAAGGAATGAGACTGGAGAATCCCGGCCACAAAATATAGGCTACATAGTTTTTTATTTCCTATCTGATGACATCACAGCTTGCCGATAGCAGTAAAACCAGGGCAGGGCAAGGTGGAGAGAACTCCTTAGAGGCCCCAGAATCTTAAACTCGTCAACTCCACAGTCCCACCCTCTCTCCTGCCACCCACCTCAACCATCTCCAACTTTCACAACACACCTTAAGTCCTCTCCTGCGGGCATGTGGCCTCCTAGCCCGACACAGAGAATACAGAAGCCAAATAGAGAGCCCTTTCCTTCACGTCACCCCCACGAGTCAAATGGCTCCTGTCCCTCTCCTGTCCTCATGGTCTTCCCTCCACTGCTGTGAGGCAATGGGGGGCCTCCCTTCCCAGTTCTTCAGATGCCCCATGTACTGGGTTGAATAGTGTCCCCCAACATTCATGTCCACCCAGAAACTGTGACCATGAACTCATTTGGAAATAGGGTCTTTGCAGAAGTAGGTAGTTAAGGCTCTCGGGAGGAAATCATCCTGGTGTCCTTAGAAAAAGAGGAGAAGCCCCAGAGAGACACACAGAGGAGAAGGCCATGTGAAGATGGAGGCAGGCATGGGAGTGATGCAGCCACAAGCCAAGGAATGCCTGGGACCACCAGAAGCTGGAAGAGGGAGGAAGGATTCTCCCCCAGAGCCTTCAGAGGGATCGGGGGCCTGCCGACACCTTCAGTTTGGACTTCTCGCCTTCAGAACTGTGAGAGAATAAATTTCTGTTGCTTCAAGCCATCCAGTTTGTGCTCATTTGTTATGGCAGCCCTAGAAAACAAATATATCCTCCCTTCTTTGTACCTGTCCTTTGATTTCCTCATTCCTCATTTCCTCTTTTCTCCTTTTCCTTCGCTTCCTGTCCAATCCTTTCTCCATTGATGATTTCATTCATTTCCAAGATTTCAACTACCACCCATATTTTGATGATCCCCCAACACACACACACACACACACACACACACACACACACACACAATCTGTTATCTCCTGCCTGAAACACTCTCCTGAATTCTAGATGCATGGAGTAAACCCAGCTGGACACTTCCACTTGTATGTTCCCATATTCAACCTGTCTGAAACAGAACTCATCTTCCACCAAAATCTGTCTCTTCTCCTCAGTCTCCCCTCTTGGTGAATAATAGTGCTAGTGCTTAGCTAGTTACCCAACCAGAAATCCAGAAACCTGGGGGTCTTTCCTGATGACTTCCTCTCCTTCCCCCTTACATCCAATCGCCACCAACATCAAAAGGTCCTAGCTCCTGTCATTTCCACCTCCCCCATTCCATACCCTCCTCTGCAGCTTTTGTTCTGGCCTGGATCCCAGCACTGCTCCAATCTATCCTTTATCCTGCTCTCGAGTGCTTTTTTGGAAATGAACATCTGGTCATATCATTTCCCTATTTTATATCCTTCAGTGGCTCCAAATGACCTTCAAGATTAAATCCAAACCTCTCACTCTGACTTAGGAGGCCCCATACATCTGGACGTCACCCATCCCAACTGCTCTGAAAGTTTATGGTTGCACACCAGTTGACATAAAAAAAGAAACAGTTATAGCTTGGAGTGTGGGGAAGATTTGAGTTGTGGAAGTGCTTCGATAAGAGAAAAAACAGGTTACTTAATTAACTTGTTCTGTCAAAAGTAATGAATGTAATAGATTCTTGCCTAATGAAGTATTGTTTCCAATAGCCAGGGATTGAACCCAGGACCTCATATGTGGGAAGCTGGTGCTCAACCACTGAGTTGGTTTTTTTTGTTTGTTTTGCTTGTTGTTTGTTTTTGTTTTTAGGAGGCACCAGGAACCGAACCAGGGACCTCCCATGTGGGAGGCAGGCGTTCAACCGCTTGAGCCACATCTGCTCCCCATCCACCTTTTCCCTTCCCTTCTTGTTTCAAGTTGGAATTCAAAGATATCAAAAATTAGCATGATATTCACAGTGCTTGCACACATGGTGGCTGGGAAACATATTGCAATATTAAACAATTTGTGTGTGTGTGTGTGTGTGTGTGTGTGTGTGTGTGTAGATAGATAGGTACAAAATGTATCAAGCATGAGACTGATTCTTTATAATGGCAATTAGATGGGTCTTTTGAATTGCAAATAGCTTAATTTTATAAAACCAATAAGATTCAACTAAATTTTCAAAAGAGTTAAATTAAAAATTTCAGCTTTATGAAAATAATTTGGATTTAAAGCTTTATATTAGTATTATGACTTTTATTTTTAACTTTAAAATGTATCTTTGACTATTTTGGGTGAGAACTTTTTTTAAAACATGTGAAAACCAATGCTATTTGATTTGCTACATCTACTTTAATTTACATTTTTGATGAAAATATATTGAAATTTTGTAGAGTTCAAATATACTTACATTTTATTTTTAACCCTTTAAATCATTCTTTTCAAGGACCACAAATTATGTGAAAATATTGACAATAGCAACATAATTAGTAATATTGTTGAAATGGATGGATGGATGGATGGATGGATGAATCTGCTTTTTTAGGAAGCCTCATAGCTTCAGAAGCCTTGGCCTGAGGCAGAGATAGGCTGCTGGGGCAACCATTAGAAAAGGGCTGTACTGGGTTGAATAGTGTCGTCCCACCCCCCAAATTCACATCCACTGGGTACCTGCAAATGTGATCTTATTTGGAAATAGGGTCTTTGCAGATGCAATCAGGTGAAGGTGGGGTCATACTGGATTAGGGGAGGCCCAAAGCCAACGACTGGAGTCCTTATAAGGAGAGGGAGTTTTGGAGACACGCACAGAGGGAAGGCGGCCTCTGTGGGAACACATGGGAAGACAGGCAGAAACTGGAGTGCTGCAGCTACAAGCCAAAGGAACGCCACGGATGGCTGACAACCACCAGAAGAGGCAAGGAAGGACCTTCAGAAGGAGCGCGGCTCTGCTGACACCTTGATTTCAGACTTCTAGCCTCCACAACTGTGAGAGAATACATTTCTGTTGTTTCAAGTCACCCAGGGGGTGATAATTTATTACGGCAGCCCTAGGAAATGAATACAAAAGCCTTCTTTCTTAGTGACATCTGAAAAACAGTCACAGCAATAGCTGCCATTTCCAGCCTGTCCCAGCAGGCAGAGAGGCTGCTTCGCACTTTCTTTACGAAGCATTCTGTGCTTTAGGGAAAACATCGTTTTCTTATACCTTCCAATCACTTAGCTGCTACAACTTCTAAATAATTCCATCTGTGCATTGGCTTGTTATTAGTGGATTGCAATGCGCAAATGGTAAGTGTGCAATATGCTGATATTTATCAATTCATAGGTTTTTAGAGAATGGAGAGAAAATAACATTTGGATAAGCTTCATAAAATTCCTTTTAAATATCTTCAACATGAAGCCTCTGAATCTGCAAGGAAACAACGAAGAAATGATTTCAATAATGGACTGTGGCCTGTAACATCTTCTGATAGAGGCAAAAATCAGAAGAGCCTGAAGTGTCTTTTTTTTTTAAACAAATCAATTTTATTGATACATATTAATAAAGCATAAATCCATCCAAAGTATACAATCAATGGCATTTGGTATAATCACATAGCTGTGCATTCATCACTTCAATCATTATTAGAGCATTTTCATTATTCCAATAATAATAATAATAATAAACAGAAAACAGACAAAAAAACCTCATCACCTCTCAATCTCTCTATGCTTCCCCTGCCGTACATAGCTGCTATTCTGTTTCCATCTCTTTAGTTTATATGTATTTATATCTGAAATGTCTTTTGATACTGTGCAAAAATCAGTTCAAAATAAAATAATTTATAATTCTATAATTAAAAACCAACTTGATTATTTTAGCAAAATTTCAGAGTAGCTTATTATTCCTACTTACATAAATGTTTGGTGCAAATATACTCAAAAGTTGTATCAGGGAAGCGGATGTGGCTCAAGCGATTGAGCTCCCGCCTACCACATGGGAGGTCCTGGGTTCGGTTCCCAGTGCATCCTGGAAAAGAGGAGGAAGACAGTGAGCTGGCACAACAGGCAGGCTCAGCGAGCTGATGCAACTAGATGACGCAACAAGAGACATGAGGAAAACATGAGAGACAACAAAGCAGGGAGTGGAGGTGGCTCAAGCAATTAGGCGCCTCCCTCCCACATCGGAGGACCCGGGTTCAGTTCCCGGTGCCTCCTAAGGAAACAAGGAAGATGAACAGACACAGCAAGTGCAAACAACGAGTGTGTGGGGAGAAATAAATAAAGAAATAAATCTTTAAAAAAAAAAAAAAAGAATCAATTCCTACAATAAAGCTTTTGAAATAGTAAAAGTGCTCCAAAAACATTATATCAAAGTGTCAAAAAAGCGACTGAAAGACGTTTAGAAAACAATCAGAAGGAAGAGCCAAGACGAGATGCACCGAAAAACCAGGAACGAAGGTGGCGCAGGCAGTAGGATGCCTCTCTCCACATGGGAGGTTCTGAAGATCGAATCCCAGTGAAGACAGGAGGAGAGGGATGAGAAGAGAGGGCAGGAAACGGACACAGAGACTTGTCCAGTGAATGGACACAGAAACAGCAAAAACGGGGGGAGAGTAAAAATGGATAAAAGTAAATAAATAAATAAACAAATCCTTAAAAAAATGTATAGAGGAGTAAGATACGGACTATAGTTAGTAGTAATACTTTGACGATGCTCTTCCATGATTTATGTTAATAAATAAATGTTTCACAACAACAACAACAACAAAAAAAGAAAACAATCCGAATTTTTAGCATTGTCTGTTGTATAGCTAAAATTGATCAAGAGTTTTCAGAAAGGACATTTTTATGAGAACTTCAAAGAAAGAATAATATTGAGATAAGCCTATCAATACAATCTATAGAGTTAAGGTCCTCTTTATTGCAAAGCCTATCTAGTGAAATGAGAACACAGTTTTTAGGAAAACATATGAAACAGATAAAAATTTCAATAATCAAAGGTGCCTCAACTGTTTCACTTAAAAGTATTGTAATAGCTTGCTTAAAATATGAAATCCAAGACTCTGAACTAGTTTAATGTGTTTTATTGATATTGTAGAACCAAAAGGAGTAATGTATTAAACTCTATTATTGGTGCTTGAGAATTATGATTCAAGTGAGAAATAATTACAGGAAGCCTTATTGCTTGATTAAAAGAATAGAGCTTCAGCCAAAGTTTTAGGAAACTTTCTGGATATTTTAATTTGGAAATAAGCCGCTGTATTCAATTATCTTTGGATGATGCACTAAAAATGTAAATCAAGGAAAACAAGGGTCATTTCCTGGGATCCTTGGCCAAAGCTGGCCTGATGCCTGATTTTGTAGAGCCTGTGAACTAAGAATGGTTTTTATGTTTTCAAATAGTTGGGGGGCGGATTTTTTTTAAAAAATGAGTAATGCCTTGTGACACGTGAAACTTATATAAATTTCCATGTCCATAAATAAAGTTTTATTGGAACGCAGCCACGCCCATTCATCTGTATATTGCCTATGACAGCAGACTTGTGTACTAGCTACAGAAGTCCCATGTCCTGCAAAGCCTGAAGTAGTCACCATCTGGCCCTGTACAGAAGTGTGTTACTCCCCAAAGGAAAACATGATAAATCCTTTCTCAGTAAATTTTATAATATACTGCCATACAAAAAATAAAGATCAGAAAGAATTCAATAAAACATCTGAAAATCTGGAAATTGAACAAATGCAAATGGGAAGAATATTTGGAGCTCAACGGTCACCCTGTAGGGCCGGAGTGCCAAAAGCAGTATGGAGATGATAACAAGCTTTGTAGAGCCACTTTAATAAGACATTTTGAAATGAAATTAACTAAACATTGGGAGCATGGAATACTTTTAAGAGATTTGGCTTAAATCAAGGGTATTCTAACCTAGGTATCAATAACTTTCTTCAGCTCTATAAGAAAGAAGAGTTTCGCTATTAAAGCTGGCAGAGTAATTAGATGAGGGGGGAAAGAAACTGAATTTATGAGACAAAATCAAAGTGTGAATAAGATGTGGATGATATTATAGAAATAAAGAATTATGCCATACCCTTTGAAACTAAACAAATATCAATTCCAAGAAGAAATACTGTTCATTTGCCTAAATTTTTAAAAAAAAATGGATTTGTTGTTTTATGACAAATAGGCAAAAACACATAATATTGAAAGCTGAAATTTGACCAAATGATGTTTCTGAATCTCTTTGGATTTAAGGAGAACAAAAATTTTAAAAATAAAGGCAACTAATTTTATATAAAATCCCAAGAAATGATTTTCATGACTTAGTCATGAAATGTCATGAAAATAAAAGAAATGTTGAATATATAAAAATCTCAAACAGAATTCTAAGAAGCAGAAGGTCTTCAAATGTCAATGCTATAAGTTCAGCAGCAGCTCAAAGAAGCTTCAGCACCATGAACAATATGCTATTAAGATGAATTATCTACCAGCTGAGACTGCAAGTCCCATGTTGACTATCAATTTAACAGTGACGTTGTTAGAAGAATTTGGTTTTGCTCCCTGCATCAAACCATTGCTCACTCAGGGGCATTATTTGGTAGTAAGAGCCCATGTTCAAACCAAAGACCATGCCAAGATTTTCTAAATATCAACAACAGGCCTGCCTTGAGTCCCGCCCCTTTTAATTCAGCCCAGGCCTCTGGACCTTCATTCCCTGGCACAGCCGGTGGGGAGCACTCCCACTTATCTTGCTTCTGTCAGTCTTGGTAAGGCCCGGGTAGTTGAAAGAAGCCTTCCTTTCTGTCTCTATCAAAATTTGCTGCCTGGGAAGCAAGCATCCGAACTCCAGCCAGTGTTCTCTTTTCCCAAGGGCCATTTTCATTTCAAGACTCGACATTAGTTGCAGAAGGAAAAGCTTTATTCCTTTATGGAAGAATGTCAGGCATCAAAGGCAAGTTGGGAAGAATTTTGGAAGCTGAAGAATCTAGAATACTAATGTTTTATGAGTCTACCTGCAAATCGAAAGGGGAAAAAATCTTGGACTTTTAAGATATTATTTTTCCAGAGGGGGAAAGGGAAGTTCTTCCACATCTTTTTTGGTTTGTGCTTTATTATTCGAATGGATCATGTGAGCGTACAGGCTTAAATGAGATGAAGTTGCTGTCTGATACAGCACTTGTTATGTCCTGAAGCACAAACAAAGTCCAGCAGTTTAATGAAAAAGGCAGCTTGAAAAGACACCCATGTAAGTCAGCTTTAAGAATCTCGTTCAAGAGGTTGGAAACCTTAACACTGATTGATAAACTGGCCATTGCTTGAAACAAATAAATATGCCTGTATCTTCAAAAGCTCAGTCAATAAAAATAATAGCTAACATTTATTGGATGCCTCTTCTCTGCCAGGCACTGTGTTCGGGTTCGTTTAATCCTCACAACAGACGCAGGAGGTAGGCACCGTTTTTATCCCTATTTACACATTTTAGAGTGTGCTGGGCATTCTCTGTTTGAATCCCTCTTCCTGGTCCTCTCTTGGGCCATCTGGGCACTGCTCTGCACCCATTCTCTCTCCCTCTCTGGATTGTTTGGGTGGGGCTGGTGGGAGTCACCGGAGGAGACTGGTGGGTAGGAGGAGAGAGGTTGGGGTATTTGTTCGCAGCTCCCTGTCCGCTCTGCCTCCACGGTTATGAGAGCGGCTGCATCCCTTTACACCTCTTGTCCCTCGTCCCCTTCCGTAGCTCCAGCTCCTCCTGGGAGCTGGTAGCATCATTTCATCCCCTTACTCTTTCCCACCCAGGACTAGTAAGGGCTTCCTACTGTTGCTAGTCTCAGGGTGTCCTGACATTGCTTGTTGGTTCCCTTAACCCTGCCCACACCTCTGTAAATATTCTTTTCATTAACTTGCCTTCCCAGATCCCAGTTGAATGTGCCTTCTGTTTCCTGCTGGAACCCTAACTTAGTAGTCCATCTCACAACTATCTGTTTCCGATCCTTTTCACTTAACTTCCATACCCACTGCCTTCTTTTAATCACTGTATTTTGGTCCATTTGTTTTGAAATGTCTGCTTGGCTTTATTTGAAGGGATCTTGATTTTATACCTGTTTTCAGGTGGGTACTGATTTTTTTTGACCCGTAGCCTCAGGAACCATCTTGTGCAGCTATATGTGCGCATTCACCGGTGTCGATCCTGTCCGTGGGCTTACTACTTATTATTCATGAATGTGCAATTAGAAAGTCTCAAGGGCTGGCATTCAGTTTGACACAAGCACACATTATAGTAACCAGTGAGCAAGTTTCATCCCTCTAAACCAAAATAAACATTTGGGGCCATTTCTGGAAAATGTTAGGGAAATTTCAGCAAGATGCTGCCCATGGCTTTCGCAAGCTCTGTGTGGAGAAGGACTTTCTTTATTGGTAGCTAAAGAGGTTCAACAGCTCAATCATGCTCCTTGGAAAACTTGAATATTTACCATATGGTTTTTTAGATGGATAAGCATCCTTGTGTTTGGGTGAATTAATATGCTTTTGAAACCACGGCAGAGATGAGAAATAGAGGTTGGAATTGCATCTTTACCCAGGCTCCCAATTGCTTATAGGTTAACTAAGGAACTATATTTAAATATCTGTCCTGGGATCTATATAACTGTTGGAGAAAAGGTGGTGTTCACTGGGACAGGGAGGAGGCTGATTGCAGGCAGGAAGTTTATTGAGAAGCTCTCCCAACAGAGGGGGTCTGAAGAGAGACTTCAGCCACCCCTGGAAGGGGGAATATGAATTTATACAGTACCTTCCTAGGTGGGGAAATGATAGTCGGTGGGAGGGCGTCGAGGGTCCGAGTGAGGTGCAGGGTGAAAATTTTCCCTTGTATGGCTAGAGGGTAGTGGGTTAGGGAGTTATGTTTTCTTGGAATGCTGGAGGAGCAGGTGGTGCTTTGATCTGGAGGGGGTGAAGGCCTCTATC
>JAQZBX010075728.1:0-14551 GCA_029593785.1 Cabassous unicinctus
GGATGCCTCAGAATTTTTCTTTTTTATGGTCAAAGAATATGCCATTGCATGTATGTACCACATTTCACTTATCCATTCATTTTTTGATGTACACTTGGTTGTTTCCAGCTTTCTGTTATTGTGAATAATGTTGCTATAAACATTCATGTACAAGTATCTGTTTTAGACACTGTTTTCCCTATTTTGGGGTAGATACCTAGAAATGGGATGGCTGCATCACATGGTAATTATTTATTTAATTCTTTTGAGGGGCTTCCATATTTATGCTTTACACAGTGATACACCATTTTATACTCTCACCAACAATGTACTAGAGTTCCAATTTCTCCAAATGCTCTATAATGAACACTTATTTTCATTCTTATTTTCTTAAATATAAGCCATTCTAGTGGGAGTTAAGTGTCATCTCATCATGGTTTTGATTTGCATTACCCAAATGTCCAATGATATTGAATATCTTTTTATATGCTTATTTCCCATTTGTATATCTTCTTTGGAAAAATATCTGTTCAAGTCATTTGTCCACTTTTTAATTGGGTTATTTGTCTTTTTGTTGTTGTATTATAAAATTTCTTTATAAATTCTGGTTACTAAGCCCTTATCCAATATGGTCTGCAACTATTTTCTCCCATTCCATAATTTAACTGTTCACTTTCTTAATAATATCCTTTTATGTACAAAAATTTTAATGTTGATAAAGTCAAAATAATCTGTTTTTATTTTTGTTGCTTGTGCTTTTTGTGTCATACCTAAGAAGACATTACTGATGCCAGGTCATGATGATTTGCCCCAATGTTATCTCAATGTAGAATTTTTTGCCTTGCAAGAAATCACCTCTTTCCCCACAGGATCTTAACACCTTCCTTTAAACAACTAACAATTAGGCTTAAGTCAAAATGTATATTATGGGCCTTCTAAAGAAAGAAAATGAATTTTCCTCAAAGGAGCTGCAGGACCTAGCTAACATGTATCAGCATCAGACAGAAATTTAAATATGGGACTGGATCCTGAGGGTGGACAATCAAGGGGTATCATTTGGATGAGGAACACTTTATTCATGAGAGTTTTCTTCCATGATATAGGAGTAAACCCTATATCTGTGTGGGGGGACACAGAGCTGGTGCTATCATAATGGTAAGATGGCTCTTGAGCACTTGGAGAAAGGGCCTCATCAAAATGCTGACTCTAGGTTAATGACATCATGATAGGCTAGGTGAGCAAGAAGTGCCTTCTAGGCTTTAGTGTTACAGATGGTGAGAGTTAAATAATGTGATATCAGTGACATTGTTTCAGGTGTAGTGGTTGGGCTATACTGAAACATCCCTTTCTAAATAGAGGAGAAATTACCTCATTTTATGTCCCCCACTATTAACAAGGAAGTACAATACCTGGTAGGCCTCTTTGAGTTTTGGAGGAAGTAATTACCACCCTTAGCAACACTGTTGCAACACTTTAGCCAGGTAACAGGGCTGCAATGAGAGCAGCCATGCCACTTGGGCCATTTTAGCCAGCAAACCTATGCATTTGAAGTTGTTGGCATTGCCTAATAAACTCTTCCTCCAAAAATTCCTTTAAAATCCTATTGAAGTGGTGGGGGTCTGAGACAGTGGAATTCCATTATCATATGCAAAGACTCCAATGTGAAGTGAAACCCATGAGACAATGGAGAAACAAACTACCCCTGTTCACTTCCCCAAAATCAAGAATATGGAGCCAAAAATTAAAACAAATGGACAGGGTGACCCCAGTGGACATCTGCCTTGAATGTATAATTCATTATAATTCACACTAGGGAGATGGGGAGGAGTAGTTTACATGGTTTGTAAATGGCAACAAAATATTAATTCTGTTTATATTTGTTTTCAAACAATTTGAATAGAAAATATAAAAGTACTTCTGAAATTTTAACCCAATGTTCCTTACTAGCCCAGAATAGAGACAAATCTAGAATCATGATATAAGTTATAAAATCATGTTTATGGGCTCTTCCCCCAAATACCAGGGGATATCACCATTTCCCCCTTACTGCTCCAGCATCCTAAGGTTCTGACTGCTGCAAGAGAAAAAGTTTCTAATGTCCTTGGAGATGCCTGCTTCAGAGTAGAGTGAAACACAGTATTGACTCTTCCTTCATTGCAGTCTTTTCCCCAGGATGGGAGCTCAGCCCAGACAATCTGTGTCACACACACTAGGTTGTACACTGCAATGGCATATCTTGTGACTTGATACTCAGAAGGAATAAGTTTTAACCATACATCCTTATGATAAGATTATTTGCAGTAATAATAATACTAAGGCATGAAATAAATAGCACAATGGTGAGAAGAGAAATCAATAATGAATATTGTTATTTTTTGAAGTTTGTATATGTAATCATGCCAATAAATAAAGAAAAAAAGTATAACAAAGGAAAGAGTAATAAGACTAATATTTTAAATTACATTAACATACTTTGTCATTTCGTAATGAATATTTTCAAACATATAGCAAAGTTAAGGGAGATTTACATTGAATACTTATATGGCCACCACCTAGATTTTTCCAGTAACATTTTAATATAATTGTTTTATTACACAGCAATCTATGAATCCATTCCTGTAACTATCTATTGACCTTAATTATTGTATTGAAGAGGTTAAAGCAAGTTGGCATTGACTTAGGTGGGCACTCATGAGATCTCTCACAAAAAATGCTCAAGAAGGAACAAGGTCTTGAGTGAGCTATTTTGGGAATGCATAGAACAGGAGGCTTCAGGGCATTGTTCTGGAGGGAAATGGACAAAGAGATCAAGAGCCCAAGGGAAATCTGTGAGTTTCTTGCCCCTGAGGCTGGGAACGGCAGGCAGTGAAGACCCACCATCAAGGCAAAAAGCCTCTGTGAACACCCTGACACACACCAGCCACCTAGTGAGAGGGAGCACTCTCTGGGAGGAAGAAGGGTCTGGTGAAGGGTGGAGAGGGTTTCCTTTCTCTGGGTTGGTTACCTAGGCCCCCTTTGAACTTTAGGGATCATACCAGCCAACAGTGAGGTGTCCCCAGGAAGAGGGAAGAGGGGAACCTCCTCAGGCAGCCTGACACCCAGCCTCCCTGGAAGGGAGGAATTTGTGTGGGTAGAGGGCAGAGACAAGCAACAGACTAGCCCCACACTGAAAACTATCAAAATTCCAATTCCCCTTAGGGAGGCTGGTGGTAGGAAGCCTCAATAAGCTTTCAAGGGGCTATTTAGGGTGCCTGGGAGGAGAGGTCTGGAAAAGGGTCGAGAGTGGTTTCTTTATGGTGAATTCAATCTCCAAGTTCCTCTTCAAATCTTGGAAAGGGCCTCAATCTGACCAGGAGAGGGGAGGAGAGATCTGCTTATGCAAGGCTGTCACTCCCAGCTACCCAGGGAGAGAAAAACATTAGAATAGAAAGGGGGCAAGGACTTGCAGGAGCCTAATCAGCCCAAGGGAAAGTGATTGGATAGCTTTCTCAAAGGCTAACTGATTCAAGGAGAAAGTTTAGCTCAGTGGAGCAGTTCCCACCTTGAATATACAATGTTCCTGGTTTGATTCCCGTTTCTTTTCAGAGAAGTGATCCACCAGGTTATCAGACATCCAACTGATAATTTAGGACAGGAAACATAGACATTCTTTCTGTATTAGATTTTCTTGGATCTCTTATTTTTCTTTTAAAAAACTTCCTTTATTTCAATTTAACTTAGTTTACTGGCTAAAACCTGCTTCAAAACCTGCAGAGGGCAAGCTGCATGATAATTGATTGATGAATACCTGCAGCCTGAGAAGCTCCATAAGAGCCTAAGAAGGAAGGCTGTTTATTCATGGTTCTTCTTTTTTGCTTGTGTATTTCTTTGTTTGCTGTTCTTTCTTTCCTATTCTATCCTCATTCTTCCCCATCTCTTTTTTCTTGATTAGTTGCTGCTGTCTTGTTCCTTCTTTGTAGTGTTTCCCCTCCCTTTGTTTTCCTTTCTTTTGTTTACCAATTTTGTCTACCTATGCTATTTCTTTTCCTTCCTTCATCATTCTATTTTCTGCTTTCTGTTGTTCTTCCATTCCACCTCTTTTTGTTTGTTATTCAATTTTACTTGTTCTTATTTTCTCTCTCTTTTTTTCTCTGTTTTCTTTCTTTTTTACTTTTTGCTTTTTGTCTTTTTTTCTCTTTCACTCTCTTCTCATCATTCTGGCCTTTTAATTCATTCTAAATATTTTTCTCTCTTTGGATTCTCATTCCATTGTTTGTACTCCACTTTTTAATTCCTATACCTCTGCACTCTTTAATGAGTTAATTATTCATTTTCCTAGGTACCATATTGTTCCTCTTCTACCTTTCACTATTAGTATTACAATTATCCTCTATGCTCTTCCTACTTTTCCCCTTTTCTCTGGCCCTAATTTTTTTCATGGGTACATAGACAACAGCAAGAAAATAGAATGAGGAAAAAAGTGTGAAAATTTACCACGCAAAAAATAAAAACAAATAAAACCCTAGATTAGAAAGAGACGCTAATCAACTGAACAAACTCATCAAGATAAACCAATGCCTAGACACCAAGAAAAAATTACAACCCCTACTAAGAAACAGAAAGGTATGGCCCAGTACAATGAACCAACTGAAAAACAGGAGGCCATGCAGAACACGGAACAACTAATCAGTGATGTCCAAACAAGTATCATGAATCAACCTAATGAAATGAAGGAGGAGATTAAGGAAATTAAGAACACACTGGAAGAACACACTGAAGAAATTGTAAACATACATAGAAAGATAATGGATATGATGGTGATGAATGGCACAATACAAGAAATAAAAAATACAAAGGAAGCACATAATAGGTTTGAAAATACAGAGGAAAGAATCTCTAATGTGGAAGACAGTACAGATGAAATCAAACAGACAGTAGAACAGATATATAAAAACATAGAACAAATTCAGCAGGAACTCAGTGATTTGAATGATAACAAAAACCACGCAAACATATACATTATAGGCATCCTAGAGGAAGAAGAGAAGGGGAAGTGGACAGAAGGTGTGTTGAAGGACATAATGGCTGAAAATTTCACAGTCCTATTGAAGGACAATGATGTACATGTCCAGGAAGCACAGCACACCCCAAACAGTCTAAATTCTAACATGCCTACTCCAAGACACATACTTATCAAATTGCCCAATGCTCAAGACAAAGAAAGAATACTGAAAGCAGCAAGAGAAAAGAGAACCATCACATACAAGGGAAGCTCATTAATATTAACTGCTGATTTTTCATATGAAACCCTGGAAGCAAAAAACCAGAATTACAACATAGTTAAGATGGTAAAAGAAAAAACTTCCAACTAACAATACTCTGTCCAGCAAAACTGATATTCAACAACAAGGGAGAGTTCAAAATATCCACAGAAAAACAAAAATTAAGAGAGTATGCCAATAAGAAACTTACACATCAAGAAATGGTAAATGGAATTCTGCAGGTTGAAAGAAAAAAACAGGAGAGAGTGACTAGGAGTACTGTGTAAGAACCACAAAAATATAAGAAAAGAAATAAAAACATTTGGCATAGATGAACCAAAAGAAAATGTAGCTAATGTGAGTAATTCCTTGACAGTAATAACAGTGAATGTTAATGGGTTAAATTCACCAGTCAAAAGGCACAGATTGGCAGAATAGAAAAGGAAATATGACCCATCTTCAAGAGCACCCTTAGACCCAAGTATGCAAGGAGGGTGAAAATAAATGGTTGGAAAACAATTTTACAAACAAGCAATAACAACAACAAAAAAAGGGTGGGAGTAGCTATACTAATATCAGACAAAGGAGGTGTTAAATGCAAAAGTATTGTAAGAGACAAAGACTGACACCACATATTAATAAAAGAGTAATATAGCAAGAAGAAAGAACAATCACAAATATTTATGCACCTAACCATGGCACCTGAAAATACATGAAGGAAGCACTGGAAAAACTAAGTGGAGAAATAGATGCCCCTATAATTATATCGGGGGACTTTAATACACCATTTTCACCATTAGACTGAATGTCTCAACAGAAAATCAATAAAGAAACAGACTTTGAATAATACATCAGAGAATCTGGACCTAATAGGCACATACAGAACATTACATCTAAATACAGTGGGATATACATTATTCTTGAATACACATGGATCATTCTCCAGGATAGACCACATGCTCAGCAACAAAGCAATTCTCAAAGAATTTGGAAAGATTGAAATCATGCAAAGTAATTTCTCTGACCACAATGGAATGCAGCTGGAAATCAGTAAGGGACAAAGGGCCAGATTAGACACCAAGATATTCAAATTGAACAACACACTCTTGGACAAAGTGTGGGTCACGGAGGAAATCACAAATGAAATCAATAAATACCTTGAAAGGAATGAAAATGACAACACAATGTATCAAAACCTATGGGATGCAGCAAAAGCTGTAGTGAGAGGAAAATTCATGGCCATAAATGCCTATATAAAAAAGTGAGTTAAAATCAAAGACATAACATCACACTGGAAGGGATTAGAAAAAGAAAAACAAACTAACCGCAAAGGAAGTATAAAGAAGGAAATAGAGAAAAGAGCAAAATTAAATGAAACTGAAAATAAGAAAGCACTAAAAATTTTTAACAAAACCCAACCTAGTTATTTGAGAAGATCAATAAAATTGACAAACCCTTAGCTAGACTAAAAAAGAAAAAGACAGAGAAGATGCAAATGCATAAAATAAGAAACGAGGAAGGAGATATCACCACTGACCCCATAGAAATAAAGAGTACCATAAGAAGATACGTTGGAAAATTATATTCCAACAAGATGGATCATTCAGAGTAAATGAAGAAATTGCTAGAAAAACACAAACATTCTACATTGATGAAAGAAGAAATTAATAAACTAAACAGACCAATGACAAGAGATGAGAAAGAATTAGTCATCAAAAACCTCTCAACTAAAAACCCAAGACCAGATGTCTTCACAGATGAATTCTACCAAACATTCCAGAAAAACTAACACCAATCCTGCTTAAATTCTTCCAAAAAATAGAAGTATAGGGAACTTTGCCTAATTCATCCTATGATGCCAATATCACCCTTATACCAAAGCCAAAGATGCCACAAGAAAGGAAAACTATAGACCAATTACTCTAATGAACTTAAATGCTAAAATCCCCAACAAAATACTTGCTAGTCATAGTCAACAACACATAAAACAAATTATACACCGTGACCAAGTGGGTTTCAACCCTGGTATGCAAGGATGGTTCAACAACAAAAAATTAATCTATGTAATACATCACAAACAGATCAAAAGAAAAAAATCAAATGATCATCTCTATAGATGCAGGAAAAGCATTCAACAAAGTTCAGCATCCATTCCAAATAAAAACATTTCAAAAGATAGGAATAGAAGGAAACATCCTCAACATGATAAAGGGTATATATGAAAAACCCACAGCGATTATCATAGTCAAAGGAGAAACCTGAAAGCTTTCCCTCTAAGATCAGGAAGAAGACAAGGATGCCCACTCTTTCTGCTACTATTTAACATTGTGTTAGAAGTGCATTCTCATGTGAATAATCTCGCTGAAATGATTTTGTGATAAACAGGGTAGGTTAAACATTCACTATATTAGAAACCATGCATATGTCCCCATACCTAGTTTTTCTCCCTAGGCTTGTTTTCTAGAATGCTGCTGATAAACTAAGTCTTATATATTATATGACCATCCTGTATGGGAAAAGACTGCATCCTTGGGTATCTTTGGTCAACCTTAAAAGATATAGCAGGGGGACAGATGCAGCTCGGGTGTTTGGGCAACCATCTCCCATATGGAGGGACCTGGGTTCAATCCCCAGGACTTCCCAATAAAAATAAAAAACGAAAAATATTGAAGACACGTGGGCCACCGAGCCCCATGCGCAGGTACACTGTCAGGCCCTGTGAGTGGGTTAGCCGCCAGGCACTGCACGCAGGTGAGCTGTCAGGCCCCACACGTAGGTTTGCCACCAGGCCCCGTGAGCAGGTGAGCCATCAGACCCTGTCTGTGGGTGCACTGTCAGACCCCATGTGCAATGCAGCATGATGATGACATAACAGAAGAGTGACACAAGGGAGAGCCAAGAGAAGATGCACTGAAAATCCAGGAACTAAGGTGACACAGGTGGTATGATGTTTTTCACCCACATCAGAGATTCCAGGGATTAAATCTCAGTGAAGACAGAAGGAGATGGATGAGAAGAGAGGTCAGGATTGGACACAGAGTGTTGCCCAGTGATTGGACAGAGAAACAGCAACAATGGGGGAGGGGAGTTAAAATGGATAAAAGTAAATAAATATATCCTTAAAATACATTAATGGGAAGAAAATACAGAGTATAGTTAATAGTAATACTTTGACAATGCACTTTCATGATTGATTAACAAATGTTTCACAACAATGCCGGGTGGCGGGGGGGGTGCGGTTATGTGTGGTAGCCCTGTATGATGTTATGCAGGTTTGTTTTGTAAGTTCACAACATTTACTGAACACTTATAGTTTATATATGATCATGTATGAATGATATACTTCAATAAATTGTTTTTTAAAAAGTACATTCTCAAGTACTTACAGAAGAAAAAGATATAAAAGGCATCCAAATTGGGAAAGAAGAAGTAAAAATTTCACTATTTGCAGACAACATGATCCTATACATAGAAAGCCCTGAGAAATCTGCAACAAAGCTTCTAAAGCTTATAAATGATTTCAGTAAAGTCACAGGTTAAAAGATCACTGTGCAAAAGCAGTAACATTTCTGTACACTAATAATGAACAATCTGCAGAGGAAATGAAGAAAAAATCCCATTTACAATAGCAACTAAATGAATTAAATAATTTGGAATAAATTTAACTAAAGATTTAAGTGACTTTTATGAAAATAACTACAAAACGCTGTTAAAGGAAATAAAAAAGAACTAAATAAATGAAAGAATATTCCCTGTTCATGGATAGGAAGATCAAACATCATTCAGATGTCTACCCTACCCAAACTGATCTACAGATTTAATGCAATTCAAATAAAAATCAACACAGCATTTTTTACTGAATTGGAAAATGATGAAATTTACCTGGAAGGGCAAATGGCCCCAAATAGCCAAAGGCATATTGAAAAAGAAAAATGAAATTGGAGGAATCACACTACCTGACTTTAAAGCATACTACAAATCTACAGTGGTCAAAACTGCATGGTACTGGCACAAGGATAGACACACTAAGCAATGGAACTGAATTGTCAGTTCTAATATACATCCTCACATATACAGTCAACTGATCTTTGACAAAGTCACCAAGCCCATCCAAATGGGAGAAAATGGCCTCTTCAACAAATGATGCTTGGAGAACTGGATATCAATATCCAAAAGAATGAGAGGAACACTATCTCACATCTCATATAAAAATTACCTCAAGATGGATCAAAGATCTAAATATAAGATCCAAGACTCTAAAGACCTTGGAAGATAATGTAGTGAGGCATCTACAGGTCTTGTAATAGGAAATAGTTGCACGAACTTCACAACCAAAGCATGAGAAGCAAATGAAAAATAGATAAATGGGACCTCTTCAAAGTTAAAAACGTTTGCACATCAAAGGAGTTTGTCAAGAGAGTGAAAAGGCAGCTTAATCAATGGGAGAAAATATTTGGTAACCATATATCTTATAGGGGCATAATATCCTCTATATGTAAAGAAATCCTACATCTGAAAATAAAAAGACAAACAACCCATTTTAAAAATGGACAAGTGGTTTGAATAGACATTTCTCCAAAGAAGAAATTCAAATGGCTAAAAAGCATGTGAATATATGATCAACATCACTAGGTATTAGTGAAATGCTAATCAAAACGACAATGGGATATCATCTTACACCCATTTGAATGTTGGCTATTAAAAAAAACAGAGGACTACAAGTTTTGGAGAGGATGTGGAGAAAAGGGAACCCTCATCCACTGCTGGTGGAAATATAAAATGGTGCAGCTATTGTGGAGAACAGTTTGGTGTTTCCTCAAAAAACGAACTATAGATCTGCCATATGATCCAGCAATTCCACTGCTGGGTATATACCCAAATATTGAAAACAGGACATGAACAGTTATATGAACACCATCGTTCATAGTGGCATTATTCACTATTGCCAGAAGTTGGAAACAACCCAAATGTCCATCAATAGATGAATGAATGAACAATATGTAGTATATACATACAATGGAATATTACTCAGCTATGAGAAGGAATACTGTATCAACACATGGGATAACATGGATGAATCTTGAGGGCCTTATGTTGAGTGAAGCAAGCCAGGCATTGAAGGACAAACATTACTCACACTATGACTAGCATGAATTCACTGTTATGAATTAAGAAAATTGAGCAAACTCGCAGAGCTAGAGTCTGGAAGATAGGATTACAGGAGATAGAAAGGGATAAGAAAGTTATGAGCCAATGCCCATATTGGCAAAATCTATAGGTTGGAAGTGTGCTGTTTTGCAATGGAAGGATGTGACAGGTTTGTAGAGATACTATTGGGTTGGGAGGTGCAGATTTGTTAGTGGGTAGGGTGGGGAAGATGGGTTGGATGGTCCAATGAAATTGAGGAAGCATTGGAGGAGGGAGCAGGTAACCACTAGGGATTGGTGGATATGTGTTTGAAACTACAATGTTGGGAATGCTCTTTTGGCAAATTGACAAGGAAAGGTTACTGGTTAAGGGTGTTGGATGGGAGCATTCTGGACAGGGTGCGCCTAGGCCAGGCTTCTAGGGAGTGTGCAAGTGATCATTTTGTCATATGTGTTGTATTGTATGTATCCACATAATGAGCAGAAAGGTGTTGGACTCCCATCCTGGGTAGGCCTGCTATATTCTCAAAGAGAGGGGCAGAAGTCTCTCAAGAGCATAGCCAGGTCTTAATAGAGGACAGACCAGTGTGTCAAGCCCTCAGTGTTGTTGCAAGTAAGTATGAAACTTGTCCTTCAAGGAGTGAAGACTGGTGGTCACCATGTGCTCTAAGGGGAGGGTGAAGGAGGAATAGAATAGATGGAACAGGGGACATTTTGTGGATGATGGAAGTGTTCTACATGTTCTTGCAATGAAGAATACACGTGTAGTTTCATATTGAAGGGATAGGAGAGGAGGGTAGTGATATTATTGGATTGTGGGTTGACAGGTGGGTAGATTGGGTAGGGTGGGTTAGATGGTCCAGGATAATAGGGGGAGGGTTAGGAGACGGACCAGGTGAACACTGGGGATTTGTGGTTATGAGGTTGAAAGTGCAGAGGTGGGAATGCTCTTATGGCAATATGACAAGGAAGGGTCACTGGTTTAGGGTGTTGGTTGGGGGACCATTCGGGATAGGGCACACCTGGAGCAGGCTTCTAGGGTGTGTGTGAGTGTTCATCCTGTCATAATGTGTTGAATCCGTGGGTGGAGACCCACATAATGAGTGGGAAAGAGTTGGACTCCCATCTTTGGGAGGACTGATTTGTTTAGAAACAGAAAGGCAGAAGTCTCTCAAGAGCAAGAGTGGTTCCTTATAGGGGAAGACAAACCAGTGTGTCAAGACCTCTTGTTGCAGAGAACTATGAATCTTGTCATCCAAAGAGTAAAGCCATGGCATCATCATGGCCCCCAGGGGGATAGGGTGGGAGGAATAGAATAGATCAAACAGGGGGTAGTTAGTCGTCAGTGGAAATGTTCTTCATTATCATACAGTGATGGACAGAAGACATGGTAAATATCATCAAAATTTATAAAAGTGTAAGGTCTAAAATGTAACCTATAGTATAAACCATCGACAATGTTTAGTAGCTATGTTTCACTATTGGTATATCAGTTAAAACAATGCTACCATCCACATATCAAAAGGTATTCATATGGGGGGAAGGAGAGGGAGAGGATATTGGGTACATGAAAGTCTCCTCTATTCTGTGTGTGACTTTGCTGTGACCTAAACTTTCTATGACAACAAAATGAAAAATAGTGAGACACTGGGGAATGAAAGGGGGAAGGTGACATGGTACAGACTGGACACCAGATACTGCAGTGATAAAAGGCAAAATGTCAAAAACATTTTTTTTATATTTTTCATTTTTTAATATCCCAATATTTTAATTTTATTTTAGTTTTAGTTTTCTAATAAATTGTTATGTATTTTAACTCCTACATTTAAAATTATCATTATTATTTCATTTTCCTATTAATTTTATTCAGCTATTGTAATGGCTTCATCTTTGAAAAAGCTTTGGATCACAGAAGGTTTACAACTGGGGTGGGGGAGGATCACTGGTGTGGGGTGTCAAGGATGGAGGATGCATGGGAGGAAGTTCACCTGAACATAAATATAAGTATTGTAAAAATGTTCAAATGTTCATGGGGCATTGTCACAGTGAGTGGAGAATCACTCAATAAATGAGATAATAGTGAATTCTCATCCTGGAGAGCTCTGCCACATTCCCTAAGGGAACAGCAACAATCTCCCAAGTGCAGGGGCAGTGACTGGTGAAGGATGATGATCCATTGATGGGGCCTTGATATTGATGTCTAGCCTTATGAGTCTTTGCTCTTGAAATTGAAACAGCCTATTGTTATGGGGTGCCTAAGGGTTGCCTCCTGAAAGCCTCCTTGTTGCTCAATTGTGGCCTCTTTCTAAGCCAAACTCAGCTTATGAATGCATTACCTTCCTCCCAGCATGGGACATGACTCCTGGGAATGAGTCTCCCTGGAACTGAGGGATTGCTACCAAGAGTCAACTGGCAATGCATGTGGAAAAATACCTTGAATAAAAGGGGGAAAAGGTAAAAATAAATGAGTTAATATGAGACTTCAAAATGAGACAGGAGGTCATCCCATAGGTAATGTTTATGCATATGTCAATAGGATATCATAAAATTCCAAAGTGGATATCATCCCAAATAGTGGGGCTCCTGAGAGCTCTGGAGACACCCAGGTCCTATATCAGGGCAGATAGCTCTGGAGTTTGGTGCCTTGCCAGTGGGCCATACTTTGGATTTTGTGCTCCTGTGAATGACAGAGTTGGACTCAACTATGTCTTCCCTGCACTAGGGTCATCTGTCCCTTCTATTCAAAACTATACTTGGTGCTGGGGTTTGTAGGAGTGCATCCAGAGACTGGAGTCTTTGGGCTGTCCATGTGCCAGCTGGGCCCAGAACCTCAGAGGAGCAGCAACTCCTATTCTACAGCTCATTGTACTCACCCAGGCCAATTGGCAGGGAGATGATGATGAACAATGGTTATCCCAGGGATTGGGGAGAGTCTGCAGCTGCAGGCAGGGTAATCCCTTCCATCTTCCACATGGGATAGAAACCTAATCTCAATTGGAGGTGGAGTGGATATCAGCATCCCAGACTCCTCAGGTTGGGGGGAAGAGTAATTGACTAGAGTGGACTTACTGGTATTCTGCTATAGACATAGTGTGATTCTAGTAATGGAAGAAATTACAACATTGATGTGGAGCCAGTGACAACTGGTGGATCTGGGGGCAGGGAGAGGAAAAAGAAGTTGTAATACAGGGGCTTTTTCAGGACTTGGGAATTGTGCTGAGTAACTTTGCAATGACAGATATAGGTCATTTTATATCATCATATAACATGCAGAACTGTATGGGAAAGAGTGTGGTCTACAATGTGAACTCTGATCCATGCCTAATGGCAAAACCCCAGGATGTGTTTATCAATTGCAATTAATGAGCTACACTAATGAAGGATGTTTATGTGGAAGGTTGCGGGAGGTGTTGGAGGTGGGGCGTATGGGAATCCCTATATTTTTTTGTGTAACATTTATGTAATCTAAGGATCATTTTTTTAAAAATTAAAAAAAAATAAATAAAGTTTTCTCCTGGGTTTAAAAAAAATAGAACAATAAGCTAAGTTGTAACTTTCAGGTACCAGGCTCATTTTTACTACTACTTATTCAAGTTGAATGAGCATTTGTTCTGTTAAATAAGAAGCATTTTTTTCTACAAATGGAAATTGATTTTTGTTGTGAAATAAATGTTAATATTTTGTTAAAACAGAAAAAAAAATTATTTGGTAGGGAAAGTGTACCTGAATAGCTAAAAACATCCCAAAAAAGAAGAATGAGGTGGGAAGACTCTCACTACCTGACCTTGAAACATATTACAATGCTACAGTGATCCAAACAGCATGGTATTTGCATAAAGATAGACACATTGATCATTGGAACAGAATTTGAAATAGACCCTCACCTTTACAGCCAATTTGTTTTTTATATGCCTAACAAATCAAAATTACTGGGACAAAACAGTCACTTCAAAAAATTGTGCTGGGAAAATTGGATATCCATATCCAAAAGAATGAAAGAATAGCCCTATTTCACTCCCAATACAAGAATCAACTCAAAATGTATCAAAGAGGGAGGAGTTGAAGCTCAGTAGCTGAGTGCCTGCTTCCCATGTACAAGGTCCTGGGTTCAATCCCCAGTACCTCCTAAAAAAATGGAGAAAAATGAATAAAAGACCTAAACATAAAAGCCAGGACCATAAAACT
>JAQZBX010075729.1:0-14551 GCA_029593785.1 Cabassous unicinctus
TGTGTTGTCATTCAACTCTCTGAGCCCCTGCTCAATTTTTTCCATTCTTTTCTCTCTCTGTTCTTTTCTCTCTTCAATTTTAGCTGCTCTGTCTTCGGTATCACTTATTCTTTCTTCTATCATTTCGAGTCTGCTGTTGTATGCCTCAAATGTGTTTTTGACTTCACCTATTGTGTCTTTCATTCCCATGAGCTCTGTTGCTTTTCTGTTCAGGATTTCCCGTTTTTCTTTGTGCTTGGTCAGTGTCTTCTTGATGCCATTTATCTCTTTAACCATATTGTCTTTCAACTCATTAATTTGATTTTGGAAATTTGTGTGCATCTCGCTGATTAGTTATCTTAAATCCTGCATGTCTTCTGGGGCTTTGATAAATTCCTTTTCTTGGGCCATGTCTTCTACTTTCTTAGTATGGCTCGTAATTTTTTGCTGATGTCTAGGCATCTGATTAGGATGTAGTTTACTCAGATGCACAATTTCTTTCTCTTTTGTAGGGATTTAGTGGCAGGAGGCTGTGAGTTACCACAGCTCTTTGATTCTTGGCTCTACCTGGATTGTGAGGATTGTCCTGCTGGTTGCTCAGAACTGGGCACTGGACCCAGTAGTTGGTTGTAGAGTCGCTTCCTAGGGCCTTGGGGAGGGAGGCTATAGAGGCCAGGAAAAAGCCTCTCCTACTTATTTTTAATTTTCTCTCATGCACTTCCTTCGTCTGCCAGCAGATGGCGATCTTGGCAGCGCTCAGTTCAATGCCTGGTTGGAGTGTATTTGTTGCATCACAGACCAGATCAGTGTGATAGCGCTTCCTGCCTGGAGGCTAGGAGCCTTGCAATTCAAACCCTCTCTGAGACAGTTCTCCAGCCTTCTCTGGCAGCCCCCTCCCTTTTCCCAGCTAGAAAACATTTCCACTCCCCTGTGCATCCTCAGGAATCAGTCCTGGTTAGTAGAGAAGGAGATTGGAGGGTCATATATCTTTAGCCCCTTGCTGGCCACCAAGGCAAACAATGGGGCAGCTCCACCCAGCGTGGAAGGGCTCCTGGGACACAGCAGACCAAATCTGAGGGTCAGAAGCTGAGTCAGCCTTAGGCTGTGTCCCTCTCTCTCCCCTTTCCTGGGGTGGTGGATCCCTGGAGCCCCTTTGTCTGTAGTCACAGGCCCAGAGGCCCAAGAATTCTAAAGTGTCTTTAGTGGGGGGGGGGGGTTGCCGGCAGCAGCAGCCACTGGTTCCAGCTCACAGCTCTGTCGTTGTGATTCCCCTCCTCTGTCCCTCTCTCCTCTGGGTGGTGTCCAGCCTTCGCCTGGTGTCCTAAACCCTAGAAGGTCTCTTTTTAGCCCGTTTCAGCCTGCCCTCCAGCTGTTTTTTTGGAGGAGAAGAGAATCCCGTGTCTTTCTAGTCCGCCGTATTCCCTGAAGTTGGGGCTTATTTTCACTTAGCATAATGTTTTCAGAGTTATATGCCATAATATGTATCAGAACTTCATTTCTTTTTTAGGGCTAAACGGTATTCCATTGAATGACTATAAAACATTTTGTTTATCCATTCAGGTTGTTTGTACCTTTTGAAGAACGCTGCTGTGAACACTGCTGTCCAGCTGTCTGAGTTTCTGATTTGTGTTCTTTGGGGTATATTGCCTGGGAGTGGAATTGCTGGGTCATGTGGTCACTCAGTCTGCATCTTATGGAGGAATCACCAGACTGTTTTCCACAGCAGCTCTGCCATTTTACATCTCCACCAGCAGTGTAGGAGGTTCCTATTTCTCTGTATCTTTGCTGATGCTTTTTAGTTTGTTTTATTTTATTGTTTCTTTTTATTTTTTAATAACAGCCATCCTGGTGGGTATGAAGTGGTATCTCATTGTGGTTTTGTTTTGCATTTACCTACTGGCCAATGATGTTGAACTTTTTTTTAAATGTGTTTATTGGCCATTTGTATATATCTTCTTTGGAGAAACGTCTGTTCAACTCCTTTGCCCATTTTTAAATTGGTTTGTGCTTTTGTTGAGGTGTAATAATTCTTTTTATGTTCTGGACACTAAATCCTCATCAGATGTATGATTTCCAAATAACTTCTCCCATTCTGTAGATTGTCTTCACTTTTTTTTTTTAAGATTTATTTTATTTATCCCCCCCTTGCTGCTTGTGCTCGCTGTGTCCACTTGCTGTGCATTTTTACGTCTGCTTGTCTCCCTTTGTTGCGTCATCTTGCTGCGCCAGCTCAGCGCGCTGCGGCGGGCCGGCTCACCTTCACCAGGAGGCCCTGGAAATGGAGCCCTGGGCCTCCCACATGGCAGACGGGGGCCCGGCCACGGGAGCCACAGCTGCTTCCTTCACTTTCTCGATGGTGCTCTTCAAGCAAAAAAGTTTTTAATTCTTATGAAGTCCAGCTCATCTATTTTTCCTTTTGTTGCTGGTGCTTTTGGTATAAGGTATAAGGATCCATTGCCTAATACAAGGTCTTAAAGATTTTTTCTATGTTTTCTTCTAATAATTCTGTAGTATTTGCGCTTACATTTAGGTTGTTGATCCATTGTGAGTTGCTTTATGCATGTGGTGTGAGGTAGGAGCCACCTTCATCCTTCTCATGTGGGTGTCAGTTCTCCCAGCAGCATTTGTGAAAGAGCCTCCTCTTCCCACCTTGGGCGCACTCAGCGCCCTTGCCAAGACCAGTCGGCCATGTAGCTGTGAGGACTCTCTGCACCCCCAGTCCTGTGTCCTTGGTCTAGAGGCCTCTTCTTACGCCCTTGTCGCCCTGCTTTGACTGCTGTTGCTCTGTAGTGAGTTGTGAAGTCAGGAAGTCTGAGTCCTGCAGCTTTGTTCTTTTCCAGTATGGTTTTGGCTATTCAGGGCCCCTTGCCACTCCGTGTGAATTTACTGATTGGCTTTTCCATCTCTGCAGGAAAGGCTGATGGATTCTTCATGGTTTTTGCATGGCCATCACACTCAAAACTTTTTGGTCATCACTCTTCCGTCTTAGGTTAATTAACTATTCCTTTTTTTTTTTTTTTGGGAAATTTAGCTTGTCAGATTGCCGCGATGATAAGTGTTTCTGCTCACCCCACAGGGCTGTTGAGAGAGTTGGCCGAATCAAAGGCTGTTCTAACCTCTGTTTGCGTCAGCTAGCTCCAGCAAGGGCAGGAGCTTCCCGTCTGTCTCTTCCTTGCCTCCTGCTCCTGCTTAGCTGCTCTCCTGGTCGCTGCCCATCCAAATGCCATCTTTTTGGGAGCACTGTTGGCACGGGATCAGAAACCAGTTCCTGAGCATTCTTTCACCATTTGATAGGAGCTCTTCTATGAATTGGCCTTTTTTGCCTTTGTTTCCCCCACTCTCGTATCCCTTCAGCACTCTCGGGTGAGAAAGCATCCTCACCCGTCTCCTCAGCGACGTCAGGCAGCTGCTGGGAGCAGCAGGCTGCAGCCGCTGCCGGGCCGCCCAGCCCCGCATCTTCCCCTCACGAGGTCTGATGACCGCGTGGCGTTGCGCACGTGCCTGTGCCCAGTGCCTCAGCTGCCCCTGCAGCTTATTAGTGCCGTGGCTCATGGCTGCCGCTTCCCTGCGTCCTGCCTGGCCCTGCTGGCCACCACGTCCTCCTGCCCAAGGTCCGCCCCCGGCTGACGACCCCGTCCCTTGCTGTGCGCGCTGGTGCCTGCCTCTCACTCTGTTTCTGTGGAGCTCGCTCCCCTCCCCCCCCGCCTGCCTGCCCAGGAAACGCCCTCCCCGTTGTCACTTTCACCACAGAGGGACAAGGGCTTCCTTGGGGGAGCCAGCGTCTGGGGACACACGGGGTTGTCGGGTGCTGGTGACGCTGCGTGTTCACCAGCCTGCCTGGTGCTGCTCACGCATGCGCCTTCGCCACGTGGCATGAGCCTCCTCCTCCGTCGGGTGTAGGGTGAGCTCCAGGAAGCCCCAGGAAGCTTGCGTGAGACGGCTTTGGTCCAGGCTTGGTGTGGATATGCCAAGCACCTCCGGAGGCGCCACGCGGTCTCGCTTTCCTGCCAGCATCACGTGCGCGTGCTGCCGCCTCTGTGTGGCGGGTTTGCTTCCATGTTCTTTGCCAGCTTCCTTGAAGTTAGAATTCAGTTCAGTGGGGCCAACCTTTGTGGTCTGTTCCATCTCTTACATTCTCTTTTTTATTGGACTAATACTGTACACTTTTGGAAAATACACTTTTAAGATGATTACTTTTCTTACCTCGCAGAATAACCTTGACCACATGCTTGAGCTTTCTGATGAAGTCAGTGTGTTGCAGGCTGTGATGTGAAGCCAGCAGCCCCGTTTGAGGGCGTTCACTCACCTTTGAAGTTCTTGGCTCATTTTTACAGCAGTTATTTTTCCCCCAAAGAATCTGTGCATTTCTCAGAGATCTCAGTGTGAATTCATGATGGCCTTTGCATTTTCTTTTGCATTTGCTTTTGAACTTGAAGGTTGTCTGGTAAGTCAGTGATTCTTTTCTCTCCCATTCTGTTTCTTAAAGTGGGAAAGGAGCCTCTGCCTTTAGCCCGTCCCATCCGTTGTTGCCCTTGAGACAGAAGCAACAGAAGCCACAGGGAGAGGACAGTCCCGGTAGGAACGGCACTCTCGTCTGTCCCCCCTTCTCCTTACTTTGTCTTACTATAGTTCAGAGAGACGGGGTTTCTCGAAGCTAACTGCTGTTACGATGTCGTAGTGAGTTTAGTTGGGAGAATGCATGTGGGGTATGTCTTCCTGTGCATTTGATTGAGGCACCTAGATTTTATGCCTTTATAGTGAAGATATTATTAAAATCAAATAGACAATACAAACTATACGGAACATTGCCATGTTGTACCTGAGCAAGAACTTACCTATATATTTAAGTTCACTTAACTTTTGATTATCTTATTTCATGTTTTGGATTTATTATTGTCAGACTGTCTTACTGAATTTATTGAAAATTGCAGTTTTTTTCCATCTGCTTTCCTTGAGCAACTTGGTGCTAAATTACCATACATTTCATTGTTATTTTATTAAAAGAATTTAAAATGGTATAGATTGGTACTGAAAACCACTGAAAACACTATTTGCTCCAAACCGTAGACCAGCGACATCGATCTAATTCCCTAACCCAAGTTGATGGTCAGCCCCGTGGTGCGGCCGTAGCGTGGCCAGAAAAGAAGAGTAGGTGAGTAACTGCCTCTTCAAGTCAGGCTCTGTTCAGAACGTCCTTAGACTGAGACAGCGGCTCTCGGGGTGTGCCAGGGCCCCAGGGACCCCCGAGGCCCTCCGGGGCGTCCACGGGTCAGAGCAGCTTCCTGAGTGGGGTTCGGTTGTGCTCGCCTGTCCCATTCCCGTCCTGTCACGGGTGTGGAGTGGAGCTTTCCAGAGCCTCCTGGGCGTGCTGGCGCCACAGACCAGTGGGAATTAAAAGAGATTCGCAGAGTGCAGATTAGCACTGCAAACTTTTATTTAGAAAATAGTCATTTTTCACGTAATGGGGTTATTATTTTAGCTTTTAAATCAGTGTTTTAAACACTGCTCAGTTTTAATTTTTAATATGATACATACAAGTAACTATAGCAAACAGAAGCGGCTCTTTGGGTTTTCAGTAACATTCAAGAGTGTAGACGGCCCTGGGCTCGCAGTGTCTGGGAACAGGGGACTAAAGTCCCCTCCGGTGCTCCTTGCTCAGGGGAAGGCTTTGTTTAAACCTCCTACATGTGGCTCGTGCCCTCTTTTCCCCATTGCTCGTCCCTTCACTCCGTCTTCTGGGCAGGCCCTCACATCTGCCATGGCTCACTCAGTGCCTTCTTTTCCCCCATGCTCCAGGCCTGCGTCTCAGCCAACACCCTTTGTGCTCCATCCCGCTGTGAGCTGCGACGTGGACCCCAGCTGTGGTGATGGCGCCAGCCTGGTTCGCTCCTTCAGCAAGGACAGCTTGGCATCCAGTGTCATCAACCTGACGCCCCAGAACCAGCCGCGCCCCACGGCCACACAGACCAACGGGCAGGGCCTCCTGAGCAACGTCAGCATCGAGGACGAGGACGAAGAGCTGGTGGCGATCATCAGAGCAGACACCACCGCCCATGGCACTGACCTGGAGGTCTCCAGGGCCTCCCCTCGGGCCGCAGGCCTGAGAATAGGTGCCAGGTCTCCCCAGAGGCAGGGGGGCACTTTGGAGAGCAAGCCTGAGAGCTTTTTCCTGGAGCCGCTGATGCCAGCCGTGCTTAAGCCAACGAAAGAGAAGCAGGTTATCACCAAGGAGGACGAGCGTGGGGAAGGGAAGTCACGGAGCTTCACGCCCAAGAGGCCTGGGGAGGGCCACCAGCCCCTGGGGCGCAGGAGAGTGGCCGGCACGCATGTCAGTCGCGACTCGAACGGGACTTTCGCCCCAATTTCGTGCTCGGAATTCCCTGCAGGTGCAGATGCCACCTCCCCGGAGGCCTCTGGAGAAGCGTGCGTCCAGCCTCTGGCTGGCGGCAGTTTCCACCAGGCCCCTCAGGTACAGTCTGCTGGTGGCTTCTTTCTTCATGTCACTAGAACTGGCGAGGACTCGGAGGCAAGGTCCAGTGTGAGTTGTTCAAAAAGCCCCAACTCTCACGATTCGGACACGTGGACTATACTGAGGCAAGACTCTGACTCGGACGTGGTGGACGTAGAGGACGCGGAGCAGGACTTCAGCGGCGAGGACCTTCCCGTGGCTGTCGCCAAGTATGTTGGTGAGGAAGAATCAGCAAAGCTGCAAGAGGACATGAAAGTAAAGGAGCACGAGGACAAGGACGATGCCAGTGGCCGCTCGAGTCCCTGTCTGAGTACAGTTTCTCAAATTAGCAGTGTCTCGATGGCCAGCGGGAGTGTGAAGATGACGAGCTTTGCAGAAAGGAAGCTCCAGAGACTGAACAGCTATGAAACCAAGTCTAGTACAAGCAGTTCTCAGAAGACCACGCCCGATGCATCAGAAAGTTGCCCAGCCCCTCTCACCACCTGGAAGCAGAAGCGAGAGCAGAGCCCTGGCAGGCAGAGCAGGGATCACGCCAGCCTCCTGGCTTCCGAGCTGCTGCAGCTGCACATGCAGCTGGAGGAGAAGCGCAGGGCCATCGAGGCCCAGAAGAAGAAGGTGGAGGCGCTGTCCGCCAGGCAGCGGCTGAGGCTAGGGAAGGCGGCATTCCTGCACGTCGTCAAGAAGGGGAAGGCAGATGTCCCGCAGCCACTGAAACCAGAGCATTTGGCAAAGGAGTATTCTCAGCACAACGGAGAAGGCTTTGACGACGGTGTTACTAAGACGGAAGCGTTTCTTGTCAAAGGAGAGAGAGAGCTCCTCAGTGAGTCTCAAGACATGGAAAAAGAGAACCTGGCTTTTGTTCCACAACACACACCAAAGGACCTCACTTCTTTCCATGACTTAGAGAAAAATAAAATGATTTCCGCGGCTCTCCTGGAGGATGGCGTTGGCGAGGTCATGGATGTGAGCGAATGTGACCTTTCCATCGAGAAGCTCAACGAGACCATTAGCACATTGCAGCAGGCAATCCTGAAGATCTCCCAGCAGCAGGAGCAGCTGCTCATGAAATCCCCAGCAGTGCCAGCGCCAGGTTCTAAGAATAACTCACAGGAGCAAAAAGTAAAGGCAGCCATCCACTTCGTGGAGCCACTCTCTCCTACTGGAGTGACTGGTCACCGCAGACCCCCTCGTCTTGGCCAGGGACGGAATTCTCGTTCGGGAAGACCAGCTGAGCTGAAGGTTCCGAAAGACAGGCAGCCAGGGCCATCCCGGAGCAAAACACCCACCCCGAGTATGGAGGCCCCCCCGCTCTCGAGGGCGCTCCCTCCCGCCCACTCTCCCAGGACGCCCTCGGACCCGGGCTCAGGCGGTGCTGCTGACCCTGGGAAGGACCCTCACGGGCAGTTTTTCTTTGACAGTTTTAGGCTCCATGATGAAAGCAACCAGCGGACCTGTGTCTTGTCCTCGAGTAAAGACACAAACGTCCTGTCTGATCAGGTGGGCTTCAGGGAGCTTCTGGATAGCAGTGTGAAGGAAGCAGGGCTCAGCCCTGTGGACGTGCCGGCAGAGGAGAGCGCGCCCCTGGAGGAGCCCCTGCGGAGCAGGGCCAGCCTCATCGAAGTGGCGCTTTCAGACCTGACGGCCCCCAGGGAGGACGGGAGCGCGGACGCCCACGACAGCTCGGCGGACCTGGTCGGCGAGTGCGACCAGAAGCCGGGGGTCGGGTTCTTCTTCAAGGTGAGCTGTGGAGCGGCCTGGCGCCGGAGCCAGCAGCCCCCTCGCGGCGAGTCGAGGCAGTGTGTGTGCGGCGTGGCCACCATACGGTCTCAATTCCGCCGGGAGCAGCCACTGGCAGCTCCTAAACGAGCAGGCGTCAAGCTGTATGGTCCCTGAAATGAACTGTGAGAACTTCTTTTTTGTTTTAATAGTGTGGCTTTCTCCCAGGTAGTCGCAAAGGTGGATGACATGATCCAAACATCTTCTCAAAAGATGCTTTACTTGCTGTGTGCATGTATGAAATGTTAGCACATTAGTAGTCAGTTTGAGTATTAGCTCATGTTGTGGAAGTTGTGTAGTTTTTAAAGGAGACCGAGTCCAGGACAGTGCATTTGGGAAGCTGATAGCCTTGATGGACGCTCTTTGAGCGGCATGCTCTGTTTCCACCTGTGTGCAAGTCTCTGAAGCTGTGCATGTTCATCAGTGCAGGGAGGAGCAGTGCATTTGGACTGTGCGTTGACGTCTCCAGGCAGACTCGTGGATCTGCTGCCGTGTCACGTCAGTCCTGGTTGGTCCAGGGCTGTGGGCTTCAGTGTCATGTGTGGTGCGTGTTTTGTAGGACGAGCAGAAGGCAGAGGATGAGCTTGCCAAGAAGCGGGCAGCCTTCCTGTTGAAACAGCAGCGCAAGGCCGAAGAGGCTCGTGCACGCAAGCAGCAGCTTGAGGCGGAGGTTGAGCTCAAGAGGGACGAAGCCCGGTGAGTGCCTTTCCTGCTGTGCCTGCCTCTGCGCCCCATGGGCTCTGGAGGGAGCGGGCTGGGTAGGAGGAGGCCGTGCAGGGCAGGCCTGGAAGGGGCTGGGGGCTTCCTGCCTCCGCGGGCGTCTGACTCGTGTCCCTCGGGTCTTGCGTTCTCCTGGCACACTCTGCCCCACAGTGGCCGCCCCCACGATGTGGCTGCTGGGTGCCGAGCCCCGGGGCAAGCCCCTTGCATGCGCTTCCCGTCGTGATCACAGCCGCCCCGTGAGGCGCATGGGCTTGTCACCTTGTCACCCTTTCGCTGTGGAGGTGGCTGCGAGAGCGCGGGAGGTGTGCTACCTGCGGGGCTGGGTCTCGACACGGGCTTGCCCTCTGGCTCTGCCCTCGACGACCCTGTTGTGCTGCATGAAAATGCCCGTCCTCGGTCCCAGCGACCGGCGGGTCCGAGCACCTGTGCACATGTGGTGCTGCCGCCTCTGCGTGGACGTTGACCAAGGCCCGCAGAGCCCAGCAGAAGAGGGCGTTGCCGCGGCTCTTCCCTCCTTGCTGCCCGGAGCATTTCAGTGTTCACGCCCAGGGGTCGAGGGAAGGCCGAGCTGGGGCTAGCCTGTAGCTAGCGCCTCAGCCTTTCTCAGGCCTTACTTCACACAGTCCACCAAGCAAAGCGGAGGCTGTGAGTAGCCTATTACACAAAATAGACATTTTTCTCTAATTCAGTAATTCATATTGAACAATGCAAAAAAAATAAAGGAAAGAGGTCCCCACATCGATGCAGAGGCTGCTCGACAGACCCTGGTGGGCCCTCTGCTTACGAGGCCGTGTCACCAGAGCCCCGTCCTCCCGAGCTGATTTCCCACGTGCTTTTTTTCCAGGCGTAAAGCTGAAGAGGATCGGATCCGTAAGGAGGAGGAGAAGGCTCGGCGGGAGCTGATTAAGCAGGAGTACCTGCGGAGGAAGCAGCAGCAGGTTCTGGAGGAGCAAGGGCTCGGCAAACCCAAATCAAAACCAAGAAAGCCACGGCCCAAGTCGGTCCACCGGGAGGAGTCCTGCAGCGACTCCGGGGCCAGAGGCTCCTCAACCCGTAAGCTGGCCAGCCGTGGGCCCGACATCGCCTCCCGCACACTCGCGCCTGCTTTGCTCTGCTCTCCCCCTGTTGCCCATCCTTTGTCTTGCTTTAATTTTCTCCTGATCGTTGTGGGTGGGCAGGGCAGAGACCCTTGTGCCATTTTACAGACGAGAAAGCTGAGGCCAGACCCTGGGGCACAGGTGGGAGGGTGAACAGGCAGCCCTCAAGTGAGGGCTCTGCAGAAGGCCGGAGGCTGCCAAAGTGCAGCGTCCGGTGCCTGGCCCTTCCTCCCTCATCGCCGGGGGCGAGCGCTGCCCACCTGGGTGGGTCAGGGAGCAGTGTGCGTTGTGTGGGGTGTTTCCTGAGCCGTCATCTGTTTCTTGTCTCTGGCAGCTGATAATCTAAGCCGGGCCCAGTCTGGCTCCAGCCTGTCCTTGGCGTCAGCAGCGACCACAGAGCCGGAGAGCATGCACTCAGAGAGCACGCCTTCCCAGCGGTAAGGGGGCCAGGGCCCAGGGCCTGCATCAGGCCTGAGTGAAAATGTGGGAGCGACGGGGCTGCGGCTCTGCGTTTGAAACACTCACATTCACAAGGGAGCCCCAGATGCCCTTCCCCAGGGTCACTGGTCGGTTAAGTTTTGCCACGTTTGCTTTATCGTTCCCTCCCCTCCCCTCGTGTGCATCTACGTCTTTCGTCGTTTCAGAGGAAGTTGAAAGCATCTTGCCCTTTTCCCTTGAGTACTTCTGAGCGTCCTTCTTTTGAACAAGGGCACCATCTTGTGTAACCACAGCGCAGCTCCCAGCCCAGTGCTCCCGCGGCCTTCCCCATCCCCGCCTGTCCCAGTGTTGCCCTTAGGCCGGGCTGGCACTACCTGTGCAGCTGTGTTGCTTCCGTCTGAACATGGAGCCGTCCTCTCCTGTCTTTCTGGACCTGGCAGTTTTGATAAGTAGGGTCCAGTTCTTTTCTAGGCTGCCCTTCAGTTTGGGTTCCTCAAATTAGATTGGGGTTATGCACTTTTGTCCAGAATGTCCCAGAAGTGGGATCGTGCCTCTCAGTACACCCGTCCAGTTTTCCTGGGGAGGCCACGCTGGCCTGGGGACTGGCAAAGGTGGCGTTGGCTAGGTTACGCCCCTGTGGTGAGAGCCCTCCTGTGATTCCAGAGCGATTTGCAAGGAGGCACTTGGATTGCGTAAATGCCGCTGAACCTCCGCTGCACGCTGGCCGTGGCACCCCGACGACTGTTACTCTCTGCTCTCGCATTTCATGGCAGGGCCCAGCTCCCTTCTCTGTGGTCCATGGGCCCACATATATGTGTCGTGGCCTCTGCTCCCTCCCGTGCCCCCGTGTCGGGCTTTTTGTTCCTGCTGGGTTTGGAGCCCCTCCAGCTCTCGGAGGAGTCGGGCTTAGCTCTGGCATCGGTTCACCCGGCTGGGGTCAGGCCCAGCCCTGGCCTCTGGCTGGGAGCACAGCCGCAACCTCAGCCCCCCTGTCCCTGGCTCAGAGCCTGCCCCGGCTCCCCCGGCTTGGGGCAGTGGGATGGTGAGTGGTGCTGTGCGGGAGCTGCCCGGCCCTGCCCGGCTCTGCAGAGGCTGCCTGGGGTGGGTGGGGCCCCCAGCCTGCCATGGTGAACACCACCCAGAGGTTATCCCTGTTTCCTGCAGGGGTTAGAGCGGTGGGAGCTCATCGCCTGTGTCCTGCCGGTGGTGGCATGCGGCCCTTAGGGGCCTGCTGTGCTGGCCGGGGGCTAGTTGTGGGTAGGGCAGGGGAGTCTCCTCCAGCCCTTTCCAGCCTCTGCCCCTGCTCTGTCTCCAGGGTTGAGTCCCTGGAAGCCCTGCCCATCCTGAGCCGGAACCCCAGCAGGAGCACAGACAGAGACTGGGAGACGGCGTCCGCTGCATCCTCCCTCGCGTCCGTGGCTGAGTACACAGGTGACAGCCCCGCAGGCCGCCGTGCCACGCCCAGCTCGTTCTCTGTCTTCAAATGCCCCTTTATTTTGGTGGAGAAGGTCCTTTCTAGTCAAAGTTCTCTCAATGAAAGGGAGAGCTGGTTTTTCATCTCCTGTTGTGCTAAGGTGAGGAGCGCGGGCGCCCAGGTGGCTGTGTGCCGGGGTGTGTCCCCACGGGGCTTCTTACAATGACTGTCCCAGGTTTCTTTTTTATATCCAGGAAGTGACGTTGGAAAGAGGGTGCATCGCTGCTCCCTTCAGCGTCTAGCTGGGGTTCCTCACAGAGCCCTCTGAGCGTGTCTGAGGTGGCTGCTGCTCCGCTGCCTCTTGCCTCCCTTTCACAGGATCCCAGGCAGCCCTCACTCGTCCCACCCACTGCTTGGTTCTAGAACTCGTTGGTCTCTTCGTGTGTGTGCGCCTTTGGTATGAACTTTGTGAACCTTGACTTGTTTCTCATAGGTCCCAAGCTCTTCAAGGAGCCCAGTAGCAAATCAAACAAACCGATTATCCATAATGCTATATCCCATTGCTGTCTGGCTGGAAAAGTGAACGAACCTCACAAGAATTCCATATTAGAGGCAAGTATCAACTTTTTTTTTTTAAAGATTTATTTATTTTACTTTATTTATTCCCCCCTTGCTGCTTGTGCTGCTGTGTCCATTCGCTGCGTGTCTTCTCTGTGTCTGCTTATCTCCCCCTTGCTGTGAGGTCTTGCCGCATCAGCCCATGGCGCCATGCGAGCCGGCCTGCCCTCACAAGGAGGCGCCGGGAAGTGAACCCAGGGCCTCTCATATGGTAAACGGGTGCTCTATCCATTGCGCCACACCCGCTTCCTGCCGTGAGGTTGCTGCATCAGCCCACCGCACTGCTCAGGCCGGCGTGCCCCCAACAAGGAGGCCTCGGGACGCGAACCCGGGCCTCCCATATGGTAAACGGGGGCTCTATCCACTGAGCCACACCCGCTTCCCCAAGTATCAACTTTGACTACTGAGTTTTATGTAGAATTTTATAAATTGAAGGTTCTTAAGAGAAAAGGCCTCAGTGATTTGCACACAGGGCTTCTCTCCAGATAACGTCAAACTTTCCTGCTGTTCGGTCCTGGATCCTCCTCTCAGTGCATCTGGGGGGCTTCGCCTCGTTGTTCCGGGGGGCGCCCACGGCCTGTTGATGGAGGCTCAGACCTAGACAGGCAAAACATCGAGAGCCCGTGTGTGTGGCACCAGGAACCGAACTCGGGACCTCCCATGTGGGAGGGAGGCACCCAATTGCTTAAGCCACCCCCGCTCCCTGCTTGTTGTGTCTCTCATTGTGTTTCCTCATTGTATCTCCTCATTGCGTCACCTCATTGTGTCATCTTGTTGCATCAGCAGTGCCGCGCCAGCCCATCGTGTCAGCTCACTGTCTTGCTCGTCTTTAGGAGGCACCGGGAACTGAACCTGAGACCTCCCATGTGGTAGGCTGGTGCCCAACTGCTTGAGCCACATCCATTTCCCTAGAACCACATTTTTGGGCCTTATGTGTGGAATTGATGGGTCGCATGGTAACTCTAAGTTTAAATTGACTTTTCCAAGTGGCTGCAACATCTTACATTCCCACAGGCAGTGGAATGAGGCCTCAGTTTCTGTACATCTTGCCAGCACTTGTTATTTTCTTTTTTATCATAGGTGTCCTAGCAGGTGTGAGTTGGTACCTCATGGTTTTGGTTTGCGTTTCCCTGTGGCTAAGAATGTTGAACGTCTTGTCACGTGATTTTCACTTAACCTTAAAAGCCTTTTTTTCTCAGAAACCTAGACACTTAGGTAAAATGCAGTGTGGGCAGACACCCGTGCTGGCCTTTTCCGACAGAGCAGTGTCTGCTGGCGCGACTCTTGGGAGTTCACCGTTCTTCCCCTTTGCCCTCCACGCAGGAGCTGGAGAAGTGCGACGCCAACCACTACATCATCCTGTTTCGCGATGCCGGCTGCCAGTTCAGGGCGCTTTACTGCTACTACCCTGACACCGAGGAGATCTGCAAACTGACCGGCACGGGGCCCAAGAGCATCACCCGGAAAATGATTGACAAGCTTTACAAGTACAGCTCGGACCGGAAGCAGTTCAGCCTGATCCCAGCCAAAACCATGTCCGTCAGCGTGGACGCCCTCACCATCCACAACCACCTGTGGCAGCCCAGGCGGCCGGTGGCACCAAGGAAGACGCAGACGCGCAAGTGACACCGATGGTTGGTGGCGGCCACAAAGACCGTGCTATTTATTGTTTGTGTCCGTCTGGGTGCGGAGTGTGCAGAGTCACAGACCTGTTCTAGAGGCTTCTGGACGACAGTGGAACACACTCCTTAGCTCCCAGCCCGCACAGCGGTGCCTGGCGTCGTGGGAGGAAGGAGGGAATCTGGCCGTGTTTTCAGCGCGGCGGCTCAATGGTCACGTCACTGTTGACGCTGAGGCTCCGGTGAGGGACGCGCACGTGGCAGGGTCCAGGTGGCTGAGTCCTTTACTTGAAGTACCCTCCAGTCTAAAGTGACCCCGACTTGATTTTCTCTTCCTGCCCCTCACCTCACCCCTTTTGCACACTACCTGGCATGCCTCGCGTTGGCAAGCTCTGATTTCTAGTGAGAGGGGTACAAC
>JAQZBX010075730.1:0-14510 GCA_029593785.1 Cabassous unicinctus
TGCTTTTCATAGGCTTGTGGGTAAGATTTTCCAGTCTCTTAAAATACAGCCTAAAGGACTGCATTTACGAATGCTAGTAAAATTAGAATTTTGCATTTTAAAGAATTTCAGTAACCAGTAACCAATTATGAACACTTGAGCAATATGAATGCAGTTAAACAATAATATAGCAAATAAACAGAAACTTAACAGTTACCTAAGTAACATACCCATTTAATGAACAGACAGTCAACAGTTACTATAATTCATTAAATACTGAATTGCTAGATTACTTTTCAGTAATGGTCCAAAAACTGCATAATGGTCCAAAAACTTCCTCTCTGATTTTTAGGATTTTAAGTTTTTATTGTTTCAAACAAGGAATGGTGGAGTAGTTACCATCACAGTAGTAAGTATACACAAGGCTCAGGTTGTTTTAGCAAGTTACAATAATTTCAGGTATTAGCATTTGGCTATTCTATAATATACTTGAAAAATATGAAAAAAAGCATCTATAAAATGATTCATCAATCATCTTAAATCTTGGTTGCAATACTCATGCTCTGTGAGTTGGCACCTATCTAGGATTTGATAAATATATTTTCCCATGCATCATATATCTCTCTAAAGTGCATAATTAGTCAAAGAGTTGACAAACAACATCAAGCAGATTATGAGGAATTCAGAGATTCAGTAACAGATAGTAGAAACAATAATTTAAAAATGTATTTGAATTCATTAGAGAAGTGAATTTCCTTTAAAAAAATTCATTAGATGTGATCAAGGTATTTCTAAATTTCTTTTCATGCAGATGTGGAATTAAAGACTTAATATGTAATCAAGTTAAGAATTAACAAATGATTAGGATACCTAATTGTTAGATTGATGCATTTTCTTACTTTTTCAGTATCTTATAGAATACCCAAAAGATAATACCTGAAATTATTGAAACTGACTACCAGCCTCACTGTTGTTTATAGTTACTCTAGACTATCCTCACCCTTTTGTATACTTGATACTGTGAAGGTAACTATTCATAAATACCCTAAACTCCTAAAAATCAGGGAGCTACATTTTAGGCCCTTTGGCCCTCTGAGCTCCTTCTTATGTGCTGATAATAAACTCTTTCTCACTTTGAAATCCCAATGTCTCAGGAATTTTTCTTTGAAATGTGTCAGGCAAGAACCCACTTTTGATTGGTATCAAATATAAAGAAGAAATATGCAAACACAGAATTACCATGGGAGCAACCAATCCTTTAATAAGTAAATATACAAAAGAATTAAAAACAGATATCCCCACAAATACTTACACGAGAATATTCATAGAAGAACATTTCACAAGAGCGTGGAAAAGAATGAATGATAAAAAACTCCATCCAATATGTGGTTTATATTAGTCATTGCCTTTTAAGTTCATATTATATATATATTTTTTCATGTGTGTACACATGTTCATGTACATCTTTTTAACCTGAAATCAATGTTCTTGAGCTCAGTTTTCCTTTTTATTGCTGTAATACAGTCTCAAATCCCTAGATCACAGTAACTTGATTTTTATTTTGTATACCCTAAATATTATAGCTATAAATATATATATATATATAAATATAAAAATATTATATGTAAGCCACACATAGAATACTATTATTATAGTTGTTAATCCAAATTAAAACTATGCTTAAATCGCTACATTTATTTATAAAATAGTGATACGATCCCAAACAAATAATTGTGTGTTACTTTTGTTTTACTAGAGTAGCTTTTCTAAAATTGAAGGTTCTAAATCCTCAAATTGTTTTGTTCTTTCCAAAATATGTAATAATTCTATATTTCTGATAATGTTTCTGTTTTAGTTCATTATAGGGATAATATTTTGTAGCTTGGTCACATATGATTTGATTTATAAGAAAATGATGGTACATTTACAATTTAGATGTAAAAATGTGAACTTTTCCTAGGGTAGAGGCCCAATACCTATATGGAAACTGGAGCAAAAACAAGACTGTCAGCATTATGCTAAATTTTACTTACATGTTTGTTATAGCAGCCATCTTATTTACCAGTCTAGAACTTAGAGTTAGCATAGTGACTTTGCCAAGTCAAAGCATAGAGTGAAATTGTGTTTGATTTTTGCAGAAGTTTCAACTTTGTCTAAGATATTGGACTTGATTGTTTAATTATTTGACTAATATTAAGGAAGTTTTGAAAATAGGAAGATGCTTGGTTTATTTGTTTGTTTGAAATGAAAAATAATTTGAAGTGATATCTTTGTCCCCAAAGATGTGTTGTAACCAGATATATATTAATGGGAAAATTGTTTATTACATCAGTTGGATGTATATTAATTCCAAAAAATTACTTCACCCTCCTTTTATAGTCTGCTAATGAATGATACTATTTTCCACATAGTGTCTTTACTAAAGATAATTGGATGTTGAGGAACAAAAAAATTCCTAGAGTAATTTTTCCTGTTGACTTTACCAGCACAATATTTAATCCATTGAAAATATGGATATGAAAATAGGTCAGCATTTTCTATTTTATCCTGGTTCTTACAATACTTACTTTTACCACATTCTCCATTGACTATAACCTTAATACATTTTTTAGTAATTCCAATCAAGCATACTAAATTTCCTTTTCTCCCCTTACTTCTTCAACCCTCATCTACCTGCTATGTTTTTTCTGCTTTCATTATCCATTCATTTCTTTCCTAACAGCTACCTGTGCATCTGGAACATGGCCATGAGAATCAGTACATGGGACATTAGGTTTTGAGGCAGGTTAGTTAAGGAAAAGGGAAGACGAGTCTAAGACCTGGCAGGAAAACAAGGCCACAAAACAAGTGGCCATGGAACCCCACCTGGAAAACCCCTGAGGGAAAGACTGACACGAAGAAGGCTGCTGGAAAGACCCAATGAGAACTCCATTTGGAATGAGATCTCATTCAGGGTCAAGAGAAAGCTCCAGATACCCTCAAGGGGCCTCACCATTGGGTGCCCTGGGGAACTGATGGGTGGGGTAGTCAATTAAAAAAACAAACTGCTTTTAATAACTTAAAAGGTAACCACACAAGCCGAATCTCTCTCTCTGCCTGAAGGAGCACCCACCTACATCTGGGGACGTGTAATCTGTTATTTTCTCCCATTTCTGTTATCTTCTCCCATTTTCTCAATAAACTACTGGCCTAACTAAGATGGCATGTTCTTAAATTCTCTTATATAACAGAACCAGAAACGTAGAGGAATCCATCATCCTCAGATTCCCCCCAACTTCAGTTTCTCATGTGAAAGGAAATCAAACCTGCTGCAGACAGAAGTTATCAGGTCTGTTTCACACATGTCTGAGGACAGCATAGATAATAAGGAATGATCACCACAGTAGAAATGACTGCTATGATATGGAGAAAAATATTTCATTGTGTCATCAGGAGACAGAAAACTTTTTGTCTCCAGCTTTTTCACACTGTTAATTTAGAGTCAGAAAGCAAAATCAAAAGAAGATTGAGAAAACCCATTTCTTTAACAAAACTTACATAAACATGCACTGAGTTTAAAGATGAAGAATGTAATGGTTCCCATCAGAGGATGCATGAGGTTCTGTGAAATCCCATAATGAATCATATAATCAGAATCAAGGAATGGTTTCATGTGTTAACCTGGCTGGTTATAGCATCCAGTTGTTTAGCCAAGCAAGCACTGGCCTGATTCTTGCTGTGTAGATATTTTGTAGTTGTACTTAAATCATTAGTCATTTGATTACATCTGTTTCAGTGTCTTAGGCTGCTGAAAGCATATACCATGAAATGGGTCAGCTTAAACAGTGGGATTTTATTAGCTTATACTTTGAGCCAAGGAAAATGTACAAATCAAGGCATCATGAAGTCCTTGCTTTCTTCCCAAAGACCGGCTGCTAGTGATCCTTGGTTCCTCTGCCACATACATAGCAAGGGACATAGTGGCATATGATAGTCTCTCCCTTCTTTTCTGGGTTTTGTTGAACTCAACTTCTTGCTTCTGTGGCTTTCTATCTTTGTTTGAATTTCATTTTCTTATAAAGGATTCCAGTAAGAGAATTAAGGCCCCTTCTGATGGAGGTGGGTCATACCTTAACTGAAGTACCCTCGTCAAAAGATCCTAATTAAAATGGGTTCACACCCACAGGAGGCTGGATTAAAAAACTTGTTTTTCTGGGGTACATACAGCTTTAAACCACCACAGAATCTATGGCTGATTATATCTAAAATCACCAAAGGACACTGCCTTCAGCAATGAGAGGATTCTCCTCATCAAACCAGTTGCAGGACTTTAAGAATTACTTGAGGATTTCATCCATCAGAAAGAAGAGTTTCTATCACTACTTCATCTAGACCACTTCTTCTGGGGAGCGAAACATCACAGTGGAGTTTACAACTTGTGGCCTGTCCTACAGAATTAGGCTTGTCAATCCCCATTATCATGTGAACCAATTCTTAAAATAAATCTCTTAAAATTTATACAATAAGTCTCCTGTCAGTTTGTTTCTTTGGAGAACTCTGACTAATACAAAGAAGAAGAAGGGATATTTGTTATGTACTTATGAGGTTAATTTCTGAATAAAAGGGAAACAATCTGTGACTTATAATTAGTCTTTGTTTAGGATTCAAAGATAATGAAATTATATCTATTAAAATATTTTCAAGTACATTTGCCGTTGCCATAATTTATTAGGAAAATATTCTATAATAAATATCAAATACAAATGTTTCATGCATTCTTCACATATATCTCTTTGTTCCCTAAGCTATAGATCAAGGGATTAAGCATGGGGGTAACTAAAGTGTAAACACAGAGGCCATTTTGTCAGAATCAATGGCATGAACAGATTTGAGCTGTATATACATAAATAAGAGAGTCCTGTAGAACACAACCACTACTATCAGATGAGAACTACATGTAGAGAAAGACTTTTTCCTTCCCTCAGCAGTTTTCATTTGAATTATGGCTATAAGAATTAGCACATAGATACTAGGACTACCAGAAGGGAGGAAATTAAATTAAAAGCTGAAAATATTATGGTCAACATTTCTAGTTCTTGTGCATTTGAACACAGCATTGGCAATAAGGGAAGTTCATCACAGTAGAAATGACTGATGATATTAGAGCCACAGAAAGACAAGGTAAAAGTCTTAATGGTGAACAGCAAAGACAGAAAGGTGCTGTAGAGGTAGGGGATAACCACAAGCACATGACAAAGTCTCTGGGACATGGTAACACTGTAGAGTAGAGGGTTACAGATGGCCACATAGCAGTCATAGGCCATGGCTGACAACATGAAAAGTTCACTGATAATAAACATAATGAAGAAAACCATCTGTGTGGCACAAGCATAATAAGAAATGGTATTTTGATCCATGATGAAATTTACCAGCATCTTGGGACAAATGACAGTGGAATTGCCAAGAACAATGAAAGCCAGGTGTCTGATAAAAAAATACATAGGTGTGTGGAGGCAAGAGCCCAGCTTGGTCATGATGATCATGCCCAGGTTGCCCACCACTGTGACCACATAGATGATGAGAAAGACCCTAACAAGTGGAGCCTGCAGTTTGGGGCTCCTTGTGACCCCCAGTAGAATGAATTCAGTCAGCACAGTCAGATTCTGTTGTCCCATTTTATCCAGTTACCTCTTCTGGGAACAAAGAGAATGTTTGTTATTAGCTTTCATGTAACAATAGCCAATCTTAAGGTTTGTAGACAAAATAGAGAATATTTCATCATACATAGAAAAATAAACACCACATCTGATTTTGAAAATAAAAGAAATTCTTCCCCAAAGTGAGCTACCCATATGAAACACATTTTGCCCTGAAACAAAATTGACTAAAGTCTAAATAGGATAAACATTATTTGGTATTTTTTTATTCTGAATATAAGATACACAGTTAACATAAAGCCACAATGCCGTGCATGTGGCTATAGCAATAGGGTCACACAGCAATTGGTCTTTTTATATTTTGTGGACACATGATAATCATATCTATGATCAATGAAGGTCATCTACTTTTTCCATTCTGCCTTCTGTTCCATTGTACTTCTCCAATGTAAAGTTGCACAGTAGTGTCTGGAGGTATTTTCAGCGTCCAGGTAAGTGGGAATTGAGTTAATAATAATTCAAATGTGTCTATATGGCTGAAATCAATGATGTTTCATTAAATAACATTTACTTTTTTCTGGTGTGGAATGGCTTCTAAAGCACTCCTACTACTTAGGAGTAGCTTTTATTTAATTAATAAAAATATTTTAATTCATGGATTTTCTTTCATCATTTTCTTTATCTCTGAAATTTTTTAAAATTAATTTCCTTTGACATAAATTTTCCAATTTATCCCCAAATTTGCATTCATAAATTGATTGCTTTTTTATTAAAAATCTCACAATTTGTATAAGCTTCTAGGTCTATGAGACATAGGCACATGCCTGCCAAAATTTATATTTTATATCAATATTAATATATTTGACTTTAATTTATTATGTCTATTTCCTCTAATATATCACTGTAGAGATGATAGGGTCTACAGGACATGTAAAATATTTACTTGTGCTGTTAGTATATCATATTTTGCAAGTTATCAATTTATTTCTAGAACTTTACATTGAAGAATTTATAGAGTAAAAAACTGTGATTTTCAAATATTTCCATGGCTAATTCTGCTCTCTTCATTTCATACAATTTGACCAGGAAAATCAGTAAATCAAGTTGGAACTGCTCTGATTGAAACTAGTGAAGAAACTTTTAGCCTAATGCACTTGGACCTCTTATTTAGCGCCTCTCACATTTAGCATCCCCTGAATGAAAATCTAGGTTTCTGCAAATACGTTTTCTCATTGTACAAGTGAATAGAGTTTACAATATTCGATTACATAAAATCAGGATAAAATCATTATAATGTAATGGCATCTCCTGATTTAGCCTCACAATGGTTATGGGTGTTGTTGTCAGGGTGTGGCGCAAAGGAAGAGTCAGACAAGTTGATGCATATGAAGCAGAGGGCTGCAGCTCACTCAGGCAAAAAACAGCCCAGAGATCACTGTGACCCTTTCTTTTATTTAGCTTAAAACAATGCATAAAGTCTTCCCCCCTAACCTTGCTCTCCCCCTATGTTTCTCTTCCTACAGCAAGAACACTGCCTTCTCTGGCAGTCTACCAAGGTGCATAAGTATAAACATTGTTTCTAGCCCTAAATGCCTTAGTCTACCTAATATCTCAGCTTGGTGTGTGAGACCGCCACCTGTTCCTGTATTACTAGATAGTTTTTCTTAGGAATTTATACAGTAACTTCTTAGTGGTGGGTTCATCCCGCTCTGCTTCCTCCTACTGATGTCTGCAGTACGCAGAGACCTTGGAGACATTTACTAACCTGTCTCTGCCAGTAAGCATGCTTGTTGAATGCTTAACCATTTATGCTCTGGCTCTCAGCATCTTCTCCAACATCTCGCCCTTTTTTGTTTTTTGTCCAGGGTGACTGTGCCTGTCTTAGGTTGCCCTACTCTGAAGGTCTTACCCATCTCTGGCCACCAGCCAGCTGCCATGGACGGGGGTTTGAGAGTCAAGGGTTTTAAGCAGAATCCAGTTGTTGGCATGGCTGGTCTTATGAGCCCTGTTAACGCGGAACAGCAGTGCTACACGAATGCCTCCTTTTACAGTTAAGAGTAGCAAAGCACCAATGATCACCACACTGAAGTTAATAGAGAAGAAATGATTTAAAATGGACATTAATTTGATCCAAGTATAAACTTTGGGCTGAGAAATTTATTAAATTGGTCAGACAAACCGGTGAGGTTTTCTAATAGATTTTTCATTTTCCTTTTTTAAAACTTATTTCAATGCTACTCAAGGGAACATTTACAAACCCAATTCCCCCAAGAATATCTAAAGTGTGGCTAGCATCTAGTCCTTACTTTAGGCCCTGTATCTTGCCCAAGACTTTTTTTGTGCAATTACTCAATCTCTCTGACTCAACGTATCTTGCTTGCACTGGCTCAATGTATCTTGTCCGAGATGTCTTGTGCTATATTTAGTCTTGAAGACTCATCTCGGAGGCTCAACAGGATTTTGTGCGATACTTAAACTCGCAGACTCAATGTATCTTGCTCGCACTAGCTCAACGTCTTTTGTCTGAGATGCCTCATACTATATTTAGTCTCTGCTTCTTTCAGGTCTGTTAATGGAGAGAGAGTCCTGACTTTTCCCACTCCAAAGGCCACCATAAACTTTGGCGGGACGTCCTGCCAGTTGGAGAAGGGGTTCTAGGGTCTCTCCTCACTCTCAAGATCCCAGATGGACCCACAATCGAGTGGGACCACTTACTAAAAATCAAATTTTGAAGACGAGAGTTGGACTAGAGGTAACAATAACAGTAAAAGTAACAGTAATTACTATGCCACATATGCTCAACTGTGCTTAGCTCCAAGAAAATGTTCCCATTTTTGGGTTCAATCTAAGTTTATCTGGCTCTTTGTTTCTTCCTTCATTTCCTCCTTATTTTTTAATTGTAATAGCTTAATGTGCGTAGTAGCAGATTGTTGGTGTCTTAATTAATTAAGTTGTCATGATCTTTTGCAGATCAAACAATATAGAAAACACAATATTAATGCAATTATACATATGAACATAACAGATCTTGATAAACCATGTAACCATTGTGTAGGATGCAACCGTTTTAAACCACTTATCAATGCTTTCAAAATATGTTCACCAGTCATAACTTGCAATTGGTTTTCAAATGTTTGACATATGTTCTATTGTAAGCATAAGATTTCCTTAGTTAAATTATTATGATTCAGAAGATGTTTTTTCACCGAGTCCCAAGGAAACTCAGTTGCATTGTAAAGCACAGGAGTAATACAATAAGATGTCTGATTCTAATTACATTTCATTTTCATTTGCAATTTCATAGCTTGAATCTGATCTCCTAAGAAAATAACAGTTTGTTTTATATCTGCTATTTTGTCATGTATTTTTGAATCTATTTGTCTTTGAGTTCCCCATAAGTGTTCTGAATTTCATTGCCATGTTTGCACAAAGTCAGCAGTTTGAACTCCTTGTTGAAGGGCTATACCTGCAGTAGCCACTGTTGCTGTTACGGCTATAATACCCATAATTACAGCCATTAGTATTCCAGCAAATCTTCTTGCCCTTTTCAACAATCTTTTGGAGATAGACGTCAATATCCCCATAACTGGGGTCTCTTGCTATTCTTGATTCATCTGTACCGGCAACCACACTCCAATTCTTGCTCTTAAGATGTAAAGACTAAAGGTATCTGGGAAACTAATAGAATTGTTAATACAGGTATATAAAGAGCATTTGTTTAGACATTTTATTGCCTCATTACTATTGTTCCAAACAATATTACTCAATAACAGAACATAAGGAAGACATACACAAGCCCTAACCCATTCAGTATTATTACAAGTAAGGGTGAAAGTATAATTAGTACCTATATTAGAAATGTGGCTCTGCCAAGAACTAACAGTGTGGAAGGCCGAGGCTAATTTCCACAGATGTGGCTGAGGGGGATGACCCACCCTGAAAGGATTAGGCCATGTAAAGCCTCTCCCATGCCAGATAATACAATTCTTTGCATGAGTACTTATGTTTTGGTTCTCCTTTTGCCATTTTAAGTTGAATTGCTGGCCCTTTCCATAAGCAGAGCCTACAGGGCTCCAACATTGACGATTCCATAGGAATTACTAATTAATACTCATGGTTTTGAGCCATGACACACAGTCCATGGAAATACAGGACTGTTAGCATACACATAAAGACTCTGGCACATGGGAATTCCCACAAGAATTGGAATTTTATTCTGAGAAATATTGCCTCTAAAATCCTTGCACTGCAACTACATAAATGGAGTGGTGATTATGAGTACCATTTTCTCCAATACTTAACCATAATTGATAATGCACTTTTAAACAAAGATCTTCCTCTCCAAAACATATGGGCATGCCTTCCACTCCTGTAGAGTAATTTTCTTTCTTCCTCAGGCTTTAGAGGAAGGCGAGAATTCATGGGCCCAGAAAAATGAAAAGACTAATTAACATAAATAGGGTAGGATTTGTTCCCCCAAGTTAACAATTCTAAAAGAGATGAATTAGTAATATAAGCCTAATATGTATAATTATGTGAAGGTGCACTAGTTACTGCTGTGGTTGTCAAGGTAAGCATAGCAAAGAATAACTGTATTAGAGTGACATTCTGCTTTTTAGAAGTTACCATCTTTTCTGCTTTTTGTGTCAGCTTCTTCAGCTTGTTCATGTTTAGGTTTCAGACGTCTGGATGGGACCCAAAGCTGGTCTCCTTTATCTATAATGATAAGAGCAAAACCTTGACTCTATATCCTAACTTAAATTTTGCCTTCTCCCATTGAATTATTATCTTTATTCTTCCACTAAACTAGTTGTCTAATAAACTGATATATTTGGCTTATTGTTGGCTAGAGTTTTGGATAGATATAAAATAAATGTTAATATATATATTTAGTTTAATAAGCTTATACTGACAATTAGGGTGAGAAACATAAATAACATAACTAATTAAAAGATTAAGTCAATATTGAACAATGTTACAGAATGACAGATAAATAGAGCAGTTTCATATATATACTTATCAATATTGAGCTTTTAGCTGGAAAGTGTTGAAGTAGCAACTGATACTAGAGTTTTGGTTGACTGTTTTTAGGATTAACAAATTTGATAGTATAGATGTCAACCTGTGAGTGTTTTGCTAATTCCCGAGGAAGGGGCCGGCCTCCTCATGAAGGAAAACAACACTCCTTGGGCTGTACATTTTAAGGTTTATGCATCAGTCCCGCGGAGAGTGGCCAGCTCCCCCAGGGAGGAATAAAACACCCGTTGAAATGCACTTTATCTTTTTTTAATTTGTTACAAAACATTTTTGATGTGCTTACTATTTTAATTTCCAATATGCTTCCTGAAATATGAAAAGTGTTAACTAGTAAGGCATTGGTTTGTTGATTAACAAAGTTTTTTATATGATGCTTTACTTTTAGTCTTGAACAATACTTACCAAAACTCGTTTTTTAATACATTTGGTTTCAGGACCGTTGAAACTTAAAACAAGAGATTTACATATACATTTAATAAAACACATTTACATGTAAACTACAAGTTATTAAATTATTTAAGTATACAATGTATTGTACTAAAGTTTTGATTAGTATTTAAGTATAATATACGTTGTTCATAACTACAGTAGATTATGTAACAACAGGCATCCAATGAATTAACTTTTATTTTTTAAGTGTTTCAGATTCTTAGTAGCAATGACCTTAATTTCTTTACTTTGTATAGTTTGAGGCATAGGTAAAAACAAATCATTATTTCCCATTTGGGCTGTGGGATAATACATTAACTTGTAATTTTAATACTTGCATTGATTCTGTTGTTAATATTATAATTAGAATTGGGGCTGTTGCTTACAATGTTGAATATAAACTTGATTTATTGTTGGCTGCTTTACAGAAAGGGGAATGTGGGCTGGCTTGACCCATCCAAGAAAAAAACAAAGAAAGCCTTAGCAAGTTTTAAAACAAGTGATAGTGACATAACTGGATATTAACCCCTTGTAACAAACCAGCAATATTTGGGACCACTAGGGGTGTTATTTTCTTTTACTATAATTTACTGTAATGCATTACCCCAGCAGCCTTAAAGGCTGCTTTCTTTTTGTACTTATAACTAAAAATTATGATTAATAACATTATATTTTATTTAATATTATATTGAAACAATAATGTATTTTCAGGAATTTTATATACTCTTAAAGTATTCATATGAACTTTTTATTCATATAGCTTTAATTTTTATAAAATTAGAAAATTTCTTTTAATTATACAACAGTTTTAAATACTTCATTCAACTTATATCACATGAACTTTAAAAGACCAAGTTACTTGTGACAGTTTGAAACAAAAGCTACCTTTAGAATTTGACTCCGAGAAAGCAGGTTTGAACATTGTGTTCTTTTTAAAAGTGATAAGACCTGTTTCTCCATGAAAATGATAAGGTTAAAGTACAAGAAGCTATTTTGATAAAACAGACTTTCTTTATTGCATACTAATTATTTAGGAGAAAAACTTTGTAAACTTTTACTAAAACAGACTACTGACTTGAGAAACTTTGAGAAAGAATAAAACTTTAACTTAATATTATTATATTGTTTGACATTTAAGCCTTTAAATTCTTAAAGATAGACTGCTTAAATTTACTTAGCTTTGACCACAAATTTCCTTTTCCACACACCTTTTGCAATTTCTGTATTACTTCAGCTTTTGTCCTACATTTTACTCTTTCTTAATAACGAATCATTTTATTTTAGGACAAAATTATTTTCTTTTTCCTTAAGAATAAAAACACATTCTATGTACCTTCCATACTTAAGTTACTACAACGATTTTGGAAACTGTTTTCAAGCAAAATTCTGACAATGTACAATTACCATCAACATTAAAAAAACTTGTTAGAATGATAATTTAAATTGGTTGCATGCAAATATAACTTTTCCTCATTTTAAATACTTAGTAGCATAGAACACCAGAAACAGTCCTTTAGAGGCAAGTTGGCAGGGGAGGCTGGCTGCAGACAGGTTGTTCTGTTATGAAGTTACTTTTATTATTATTATTAAGTTGGTTTTCTGTTTAATAATGATTTTTTGGAATTAGCCATTTAAATATTTTTAAACAGTGCTTCCTTAAACTCTCCATAACTATTCTTAACCACATATACAATAGTGATTTTATCTCAAGACAAATTTTACCTTCATAGAACACATTGTCTTAAACAAATTTACCAAATTTTAGTAGAGCTCTTGTAAGAATTTTCATTTATCAATTTAGTATTACCATCCGGGAGTATCAAAATATACTCTGACACTGCAAAAAACAGACAAACGCAAAAAGAGTTATGACACACCAACAGAAACATAAAGGTTACTAATTTGACCTATAATTTTCACTTTTTTGGTATGGCTGTGTTCAAGCTCTCCATCATTTCACATCTTTGATTTTACTGTTTTTAGAATTTTTTCTGGAATCTGTGTTACCTGTAATATATAAGCTTGTTCTCTGAAACACTTTTTTTCATAATCAGCAACCAGCTAAGACAAATTAAACAGCAGAAATACAGCCAAGCTCTAATTTAGCAGTTTACACAGATATTTAACATATATATTTTGGATTATTACTTTCTAGGAGTACACTTAGGGTTAAAGTTCAGATTTTTGGGATAGGCCCTTTAATTCCTGTTCTTATTTTTGGTATATTTAGTGAAGGAGTAATAAACTTAGTTTCAGCTGAGGGAGGATCGACAGCTGTACTGCTTTTGGTAACTGCTTTAAGTTCTGTTACAGACTGGAGTGAGCTGCTCCGTTGATGACTAGGTAGATTTGAGCTAGATTGGGAAGTGCTCATATTGTTTACCTGAGAGCCCTGAGCAAGGTCCATTAGGAAGTTTCCCGATTTATTAATGAGACTGCCATTTTTATGATATTCAGAATGGCATTCATTGGCCCAGTGTAACCCTTTCAGGCATTTTGGACACACATGAGTTGGTATAGATTTATTATTGCTGCTAGATAGAGTTCTCACACCAGTTCTGGCTCGGCAATCTTTTTTCATAAGACCTGGTTTTCCATATTTAAAGCAACTTAAATTATTAATTATAGGGCTACGTCCCATTGTAGCAGCTGTAAAAAAGGTCATGTTATATGTATTAGACCCAAGGTCTTGGCATGCCTTTATATAATCCTGTACAGTACTTCCATTTGCCTTTATTGGGTGTAAAGTCTTTTTATACACACTGTTAGCATTAGCAAAAGCCAACATCTGAATAAGCATTTCTTTAAGATCAGATTGAGTTACTGTCTTGTTGACCACATTTGCCAGCCTCGCTACAAATTCCGCATAGGGTTCAGTATTTCCTTGAAAAAATTTTTAAAAATGATTGTACAGCCTGTCCAGGGGTGGAGATTCATCGCCAGGCAACTAGGCAGCACAATTGAACTTGTACAATGGCAATATCATCATATTGAGCTTGGCGAGGAACCCCAGCCCATTGACCTATTTCTAATATTTGTTCAGCGGTAATAGGCACTGGTTCAAAAGACAATAAATCATCTTTTGGAGCAGACGGCTTAACGACCGCTGGAAAAGTTTCCTAAACTCCCTTTTTCTTTCTTTTCTTTTTATTAAACATGAGTTTATCTGTCTTTGACAGTTCATTAATTTTTTCATATATATTTTCATTAAAATCATCATTTGCTTGTTTTGCTACAGTTTTAACAATAGCAGTATCCATTTTAATATCTTCATTTTCATTTGACTGTAATGGTTCAAGAGCAACAGAAATAAGACTACACAAAGACTATACTTGAAGAGGAACTGTTTCCCCTTTTTGATAAGCTTGCCGCAATGATTTCATTACTAGTTTTCATTGTTTCAAATTTAACACATTCCGCCCTTGCGGC
>JAQZBX010075731.1:0-14554 GCA_029593785.1 Cabassous unicinctus
CCTGGAATCTCAGTGGAGCTGCAACTCCTACTCTACAGCTCAATGGACTCACCCAAGTCACCTGTTGAGGAGACGACGATGATGGACAACGACTATCCCAGGGAATGGAGAGAGCCTGCAGCTGAAGGCAGGATAATCCCATCCACTGTATCCATGGGATATAAGCCCCCTCTCACTTGGAGGTGGAGTGGACATCCCCATTCCAGTCCCCTCAGAATTGAGGGAAGAGCTATGGACTAGAGTAGACTTAATGGTATTCTGTTGTAGACATATTGGGATTCAAGCAATGGAAGAAATTTTAACAGTGAGGTGAAGCCAGTGGCCACTAGATGCTTTCAGGGTGGGGAGTGGAATGACAGTTGTAATACAGGGGCTTTTTCAGGACTTGGGGGTTGTCCTGAGTGACACTGTGGTGACAGATATAGGCCATTTTAGAGCAGCATATACCATGCAGAACTGTGTGGGAGAGAGTGTGGTCTACAATGTGAACTGTGGTCTATGCTTAGTGGCAAAGCCCCAGGATGTGTATATCCATTGCAGGTGATGTGCCACACTAATGAAAGAGGTTTATGTGAGATGTTATGGGAGGTATGGGAGGTGGAGATCACGGAAACCCTGTAATTTTTGTGTAACATCTATATAATCTAAGCATCTTTTAAAATATATATGAAAAAAAAAATTCCTGATGATTTAAGTCCACCAAATGTCCTCACAGTAACAATCAGGTCAGCACTTGCTTAAAACAACCGGGTACCATCACCTGATCAAAATCACATGCAAACTTAACCATCACACCGAAGGAAAGGAAAATGAACCCTCTGCTTTCAGGACTCTGGGCACAGATGGGTAGCCATCTACTAGCACTGAGATGACTTGAAGAAGTCCATTCCAGACTCTATTTTACTCTACTGGCCTCTAATAATTACACTCTTCCGGAAAGTAGTGGTTTAGTTGGTCCTGACGTGCGTAGAGCAAGTCCTCCAATGTTATCTCAGTCTTCTTGGATATTTTCCTGGCCTTTCACCTGTCCATACAGATATTAGAATCAGCTGGCTAATACCAGCAAAAATACATAAATAAAGTAAGACAAAGCCTTTGTGGATTTTTATTGGAAATTCAATCTTTAGAGCAAACTCTGGAGAGTTTATATCTTTATAATATTGAGTCCTTGACTCCAGAAATGTAATGTATTTCTCTTTTCACACTTCCTTAAATTCTCTCATTGGCATTTTAAAGTTTTCTACCTTGAGGTCTTCTATAGATTTTTGTTTGCTTGCTTGCTATATTAAGCTCTAGGTATTTGAAATCCTGGGGATACTTTACATGTATTTTTGTATTTCATATTCTAATTCATGCGTGTGCATATCAAAATATTATTTTGAATATCAAATTTTAATTCAGCAAATTTGCCAAATTCTCTTCTCAATGCTAATAATTTGATAATAGGATTTCTTGGATTCTCCTTTCTTTGTACGTAATCATGTCAGGGTATTAACATTTTTGTTTCCTCTTTCCAATTTTTTCTCTCTTTTATTGTGTTGTTTTTGTCTTAATGTACTGCCTAACATTTTTGTTTCAATAATGAATAGATGTTGTAGGAATTGACTTTGTTTACTTCCCATTCAAACTGGAAAATTTTGATATTTTACCAATAAAAGTGCTTCCTATGAAAGGTAAAGTATAAATACGTGTTTGGATTAGGAAACCTCCTTTCTATTCCAAATTTGCTAAGTTTTTCTTTTTTATTTAATTTTGAAAAGATATTAAATTTTATGAATAATTTCTGCATATATTGAGACCATTTTCTTTTTTCCTCCATTGTGTATATAAAGTGAATTATATTAATTGATTTTGAATGATAAACCATTTTTGCTTAATCTTATCTTGATCATGGTGTATTATCCTTATGTATTTATTACTGGATTGATTTTTTTAATTTTTTTAAATTTTTCTTTAGGAGTTTTTGTTTTATTTGAGTTTATGAATGAGATGGGCACATGATTTTACTTTGTTAAAATGTCTTTGTTCACACTGCTGCTTTGTAAATGTGATTGTGGCTGAAATGGGTCATCTGGGGAAGTTGACGTCAAGTGAAAGAAAGCTAGAGAATAATCTAGGGACTATATAACATAATGATTTCAGTGGTGGATGATGATTGTACTTAAAATACTACAAATAGAAGAATGTTCCTCTATTACAAAGTATTAAGAATATGGAGTTTCATGGGGAAAAGATAATTAATGTAATGTACAGATTATAGTTAACAGTAATATTGTAATATTTTTACAGCAATGGCAAAGAAGGTATTATATCAAAGCTAAGTGTCAATAATGAGAGGATATTAGGGGGTATGGGATTTTTCCTTTTGAAGTAATGAAAGAGTTCTGAAATAAACTGAGTTGGTAACAGCACAGCTCTCCGTTGAAACCAAGAGCCAAACCAAGTGTACAATCTCAGTAAATTGTACAAGACAGGGAATGGTATAACACAGGGAACCCTGAGGTGAATGATGGACTGTGGTTAACAGTACAAATATGAGAATGTTCTCTCATGAACTATAACAAAAATATAATACTATTACACGATATTAATAATAGGATAATTTGTGGGAAAATACACCAACTATAAGCTGTGGACTATAGATAACAGAAATATTATGACAGAGTTCTTCCATCATTTGTATCAAATGTGCCACAACAATGTAAGGTGTTGTTGGTGGGGTGATGTATTGGATTCCTGAATGGTATGCATGATTGTTTTGTTAACTCACAACTTCTTACATAAAAACAAAAAAATAAATATAATGCCCCTTGGTTCAGCTTTGTTATCAAAGTTTTACTAGCCTTAAAAATGAGTTGGGAAGCACTATGCCTTCCTTAAATATGTGGTAAAAGGCACTGGTCAAATATATGGGATCGGAGCTCTGAGAACGTTTTAAAATACAATACAGCTCATTGGACTCACCCAAGTCACCTGGCGAGGAGATGATGATGGACAATGGCCATCGCAGGGAATGGAGAAAGTCTGCAGCTGCAGGCAGGATAATCCCATCCATCTTCCCCACGGGATATAAGCCCCCTCTCAATTGAAGGTGGAGTGGACATCACTGTCCCAGACTCCTCAGGACTGGGGGAAGAGCTATGGACTAGGGTGGACTTGCTGGTATTCTGCTATAGACATATTGTGATTCAAGCAATGGAAGAAATTACAACACTGATGTGGAGCCAGTGGCCACTGGAGGCTCTGGGGGCAGGGAAAGTGAAAAGCAGTTGTAGTACAGGGGCTTTTTCGGGACTTGGGAATTGTCCTGAGTGACATTGCAATGACAGATATAGACCATCTTATATCATCATATGACATGCAGAACTGTGTGGGAGAGAGTGTGGTCTACAATGTGAACTATGGTCCACGCTTAATGGCAATGCCCCAGGATGTGTTTATCAATTGCAATTAATGTGCCACACTCATGAAGGATGTTTATGTGGGAGGTTATGAGAGGTGTGGGAGGTGGGGCGTATGGGAATCCCTATATTTTTTGTATAACATTTGTGTAATTTAAGTATCTTTTTAACAAAATTAAAAAATTAATTAAAAAAAAAAAGTAATTAAAATAGCATGATATTGACTCAGAAACTAGAAAGCAGATTGAGACAGAAATGGAGGGTCCAGAAATCAACCCACAGCAATTTAGCATTTGTCAGATATGTCATTTCAAGTGGTAGATATGAGACCGACCACTTAATAAATATTATGGAACCCAACTGATATGAAATTGAGAAAATATTTAAGTCAGAGTAATACATTAATTTTATATTTAAGTGGATCGAGGAGTGAAACATTTCTTAATTATAAACATTTAGAAAAATAGAGAATAGTACTATAAAGAATTGGTTAAAGAAGGATGCCATGCACACAGTGCAAAATTAGAAATATCCTAAACAATTAAAATTTAAAATAAAATTGTAAAATTTACATTTACAATCCATTTAAAGAAAAAAGAAATACCAATGACTGATACATGTAGGAAAAGATGCCCAACCTCATTAGTACTTGAGGTAATGTGAATCAAAGCAATGACCTATACTCAATTACCTGATTAAAGAAAATAAAGAAAAAAGAAGAAATACAGTAACTTAATGTATAGAGGAAACTGCATTTATATAGAGTTTGTGGTTGTATACATTGGAGTAGAACTTTGAAGGCAATTTGGCTGTTGCCAAAAAAACAATTCAATCAATTGGAAACTTTGACCCAGCAAATCTAAGTAACTACCTTATTCAATTATTTCACATTTGAAAACACTTTATATTAGAAGCAATTCATAGTAGCATTCTTTACAATGTCAAAAATAGTGAAAATGACCTAAAATTCCATTGCCAAGAAAAATCTGTGAAAGATTCTAACATGGTCATAAAAGATAATTGTGGGTTTCCACCCACCAAGACAAAGCCCCATGAACACTTGAAGATATTCATATGCCTTAGAGGCATGCCCCAGGGGTACCCCTCCCAAGGAGATGATGATGGACAATGCCCATCCCAAAGAACAGAGAGTGTCTGCAACTGCAATCAAGATAGTTCCATCCACCTGCCCCATGAAATCTAAGTCCCCTCTCAATTAGAAACAGAGTGGGCATCCCCATCTTCAAAATCCTCAGGATTGGGGAATGAACAATGGATTAAAGTATACGTATTATTATTTTAGCAATGGAAGAAATTTTATCATTGATATAAAGGCAGTGCCCACCAGAGGTTCTGAGGGATGGGAGAGGGAAGAATAGGTGTAATATGGGGGCATTTTCGGGACATTGGAATTTTCCCACATGACATTGCAATGATGGAAACAGGCCATTATACATTTTGTCATAATGAAGCCGAGGAAGTGTTGGATTCCTCTAGGTTCTTGGCTATGTCACATAAAAGAATTTAAGAACACTGCTTTAGTTAGGCTAGTAAAAAGAATTTACTGGGAAACGGGGGAAAAAGTAGAGCTTGCTGAGAAATGGGATAGGAGGATGGAAATACACACTGAGATTTTATGTGGGCTCCTCTAGGCAAAGAGAGAAGGCTTTGGCTTGATTGCGTTTTAAGTTATTAATTATTCCTCCCCTTGCTAATGCTAAGGGAAGGGAGCCCATGTGTTATTGGTTACCCCACCAATGGTGAGGGCCAATGGTGATGCCTGTTTGGAATATCCAGGGCCTCCCCTTGGCCCTGGAATGAGTCCCATCTGGGACCTCAAGGTGAAGGTCAAGCTCTCAGCTGAGTCACGCAGTCATGTTGTCTGTCAGCCATGTTGTCTGTCAGCCATGTTGTGGCTCATCTTCTCCTCATTTCCTGCCTCAAATCCCCTCTCATATAGTTCATGCCCTTATTCTTAAAGGGATGCTGAGAGGTGATGGCCATTCTTATGTAGTTACTTCCTGCTGGTTAGGGCAATAGTCCCTGCCTGACTGGGTGTAAACCTCTCTGGTTATTCTATTGTGGTTGAGGAAAGATGGGTCTAGCATCCTGGTTGGAACTGGATGAAATCCCCACATAATTAATAAGGCATTGATTTTGTAAGAAATAAACTTAATTAGAATTTTGAAGATACATGGCCCCACTAAGAAGGTAAAGAAGATGGTGGTAACTGGACCCTCAAAGAGGACCAGCCATTACATATTGGACCATGAGAATGAGAAAGGCCAGGTACTTTCAGAGGCTGCATCTTCCCAAAGTTGATGGGAAACAGCATTCTTCCTTGAGTTCTTTTATGCTATCAGTTAACTCTAGGGAGATACTGTGGTAGACCTGCTAGGTTTGGGTATAAACTGCCAAACCCAATGCCTATGGCAGTGGTTATGCTTAGGACATCTAGGATAGGTATGAAGAGAAGCACTGCCCTATACATAAACTCACAAAGACAGCATAGGCAACAACAAGATAAGTGTATGGCAAACAAAATAAAGACAGTACTTAAGAGAGCTATTCCTTTACCTTATAGGCACATTCATTAACTACTTAGAAAATGAACCAATTTTACCAGGACTTTTAACATGTTCAATATCCCTCTGTATATGATCTAGAATAGAAACGCTATCATCATAATCATCAGGCATATAGGTGCAGTACTTTACAGTAATGAATGCACAAGTTCCTCTTTGAGCTGTAATGAATAGATCTAAGCTCCAGGCTTGCAATACCATACATGCTATCTTTCCATGGGAGCAGGCCACAATGCCAATTTTGTTTGTTTAAGTTCTATTCACATCACTTTGTTAACCATTGCTCCACTTGGTATGACCTTCACACAGCCAGCATGCTGCAGCACTGTTGATCCTAGAGAAAGACAAGGAAGGTAAGGCTCCAGTGTTTCAGTGGCCTGGTGCATAGCACCCTTTGGCTCTATGAAACAGAGTCAGTCTGAAGGCAATGTCCACTATGCATCTGGCCATATCAAGCCATGAACATACTCTGCATCTACTTCAGGACCATGTTCAGAGATGTAGTAGACACTTTTATTGTTTTAGGTGTCAGTGACCAACCTACCCAATAACTCAAATGAAGAGGCAGCCTGCAGTATATTGAAGGCCTGGTTTGAATACACAAGAGAGTTTGACAATATTGAAATCTATCTCTTTTGATTTTTTATACACTTTCTAAACACTTCCAACGCAATGTATAATATATCAAATGAATTTAACTATTTTAATATTTTGCCTTTTATTTCTACACCTTTGCCATGATAATGTTAAATAACAGATTTACTTTAGCAGTACAGGAAAAACTACTTTCTCAGTTATAAAAACTGAAGATTCCTAATGGAATCAAGATTATCTTTCCTTATGACCACTTTAATGTGCAGATTGAGCTGACCTCTGACTGGTTTTCCTGTAATTAGGTTACTTTTTGTTATTAATATTCTAATTAATAATGGCTTCCTGGAATTAGGCATTCAAATGCTTCACTTTAGAAGATGCTTTCACAAGCTTCTTATAACTAGAATTTACTTTACCTTTAAACAAGCTTATTAAATTACAACTGGCAACTAATGAAGTTTATTTTATCCATTTAAGAGAGGGCAGATCTGCATTTTCATCTTTAACTTAATTTCATTAAATGTGAACTTACAACTTTCATCATCTTAAATATTTAATACATATAATGTAAATTTATTCAATTGGTATTCTATAAACCTAGGGAGATTATACCCATGCTAAATAAAATTGATACCATTATAGTTTATGCAGGGAATGTTCTTTTTCCTTTCTTTACAAGAGGCTAAAACCTCCTTTCTTTAATAAAATTCTAAAACTGTGAATAATCTTAAAAGGATATTGACTGGTAGGTTCTGGAATATATTATAATTGTGTGATTTCTTTTAATCATAATTTAGAAAAGATGTTTCCATAGCTTTCAAGGACTTTTCCTTTACTTACAAAAATTTTACAATTAGATTATTAATCACCATTATTTTAAGGCTGTAAAATATTTAAATAGGGGAATTACGGAGCAAACTGATTCTTAATCCCCCAGCCTAGAAGATAGGTTCTAGGCTGAATCCACCCATTTATAGCAATTCCAGATATTATCCTTCTGCTGTTTTATAATATAAAGGCACCTATATAATGATCTTAAATCATGGTTACAGTTTCTAGGAAGTTTTCACTTTGAAACAAATTGGGCACTTTTAAAAAAAAATGTTTATTTATTTAATATTTTAAAAAAAGCTTAGGTTACATAAATGTTACAAAAAAATTACAGGGATTCCCACGTTCCCCATTTCCCACACCTCCCACAACCTCCCACATAAACATCTTTCATTAGTGTGGCACATCACCTGCAATGGATATACACATCCTGGGGCTTTGCCACTAAGCATGGACCATAGTTCACATTGTAGACCACACTCTCTCCCACACAGTTCTGCATGTTCTATGCTGATGTAAAATGGCCTATATCTGTCATTGTAATATCACTCAGAATAATTCCCAAGTCCCGAAAAGCCCCCTGTAATACAACTGCTTTTCGCTCTCCCTGCCCTGAAAGTGTCTAGTGACCACTGGCTCCACATCAATGTTGTAATTTCTTCCATGGCTTGAATCACACTAAGTCTACAACAGAATACCATTAAGTCCACTCTAGTCCATAGCTCTTTCCCCAGTCCTGAGGAGTCTGTGATGCTGATGTCCACTCAAACTCCAAGTGAGAGGGAGCTTATATCCCATGGATAAGATGGATGGGATTATCCTGTCTGCAGCTACAGACTCTCTCCATTCACTGGGATGGCCGTTGTCCATCATCATCTCCTCGCCAGGTGACTTGGGTGAGTCCATTGAGCTGTAGAGTAGGAGTTGCAGCTCCACCGAGATTCCAGGCATAGCTGGCACATGGGCAGGCCAGAGGCTCCAGTCTCTGGAAGTACACCTAAAAACTCCAGCACCACATATAGGTTTGAAGAGAAGGGACTTATGGACCATGTGCAAGGAGGACTTATTTGAGTCCAACTCTGTCACTCTCAGGAGCACAGATTCCAAAGTAGAGCCCACTGATAAGGCATCAATCTGTGGAGCTATCCCCTCTTATATAGGACCTGGGTGTCTCCAGGGCCCTCAGGAGTCCCTCTGTGTGGGGTGATATCCACTTTGGTGTTCTATGAGATCCTACTGAGGTGTGCATAAGCATTACCTCTGGGATGACTTCCCAACCCTCTTTGAAGTCTCTTAGCCACATGAACTCATTTGTCTTTACCTTTTCCCCCTTTTATTCAAGGTCTTTTTCCAGTCATGTTTCCAGTTGGCCCTTGGTAGTAATCCCTCATTGCCAGGGAGGCTCATCCCCGGGAGTCTTGTCCCACTCTTGGGGGAAGGTAATGCATTCATATGCTGAGTTTGGCTTAGAGAGAGGCCACATTTGAACAACAAGGAGGCTCTCAGGTGGCAACCCTTAGCCACCCCATAACAGTAGGCTAAGTTCAATTACAAGAGCAAAGACTTGTAAGGCTAGTCATCAATAACAAGAACCCATTAGTGGACCATCCTCCTTTGCCAGACACTGCCCCTGCACTTGGAGGACTGTTGCTGCTCCCTTGGAGAATGTGGCAGAACTCTCCAGGCTGGGAATTCAGTACTCTCTCATTTATTGAGGGATTCTCCACCTTGTGACCATGCCCCACCCCTTGATCATATGAACAATTTTATATATCTTTCACATATATTCAAGTGAACTTCCTCCCATGAAACCCCCATCCTAGTTATCCCCCATCAATGATCCTCTCCTGCCCCATTGTAACCCTTCTGTGATCCAGACCTTCCTTAAAGATGAAGCTTATATAATAGCCAAATACAATTAATAGGAAAATGAATTTAAAAAGATAAGTTTAAATGTAAGAGATAAAATACATGGAAACTTAAAAAAAACACTAGAAATAAAATAAAATTATAGGATTGGGATATTCAAAAAATGGGGGGAAATTTTTTTAATCATTTTTTCCTTTTATCACTGCATTATTGGGTGTCCAGTCTGTACCATAGCACCTTCCCCCTCTCACTACCAAGTGTCTCCCAAATTTCATTTAATTTTCAAAGAAGTTTTAGGTCACAGCAAAGTCACACACAGAATAGTAGACACTCTCATATACCCAACCTCCTCCCTCTTTCCTCACCCCATATTAAAACCTTTTTGTATGTGGATGGTAGCATTGTTATAACTGTAATACGGACAGTGAAACATAGCTACTAAACATTGTCAATGGTTTACAGTATAGTTTGCAATTTATACAGTACAGTTTAATAATTTTTGATGATATTTACCATGTCCTGTGTCCATCACTGAAAGGTAATGAAAAACATTTCCTCTGACCACTAAATACCCCCTGTTTGATCTGTTCTGTTCCCCCTTCCCCATCCCCCCTGGGGCACATGACAGCCCCCTGTCTTGACTCATTGGATGCCAAGATTCTTAGTTACATGCAACATGAAATCTTGACACACTGATTGTCCTCCCCTATTAGGATTCACCCTTGCTCATAAGAGACACCCACCTGTCTGTTTCTGGGTGAATCGGTCCTCCCAAAGATGGGGGTCCATCTCTTTCCCACTCACGGTATGGGTCTCCACTCCTTGACACAACACATTATGACAGGATGAACACTCACACACTCTTGAGAAGCCTACTCCAGATGCGCCCCATCCTGAATGCCCCCCCAACCTACACCCTAAACCAGTGACACTACCTTGTCATATTGCCATAAGAGCATTCCCACTCCTGCGCTTTCAACCTCATACCCACAAATCCTGTGTTTACCTGGTCCCTCTCCCATCTCTCCCTCCAGTATCCTGGGTATTCTAACCTGCCCTTCCTAATCTACCCATCTGTCAATCCTGCACCACCAAACCCAGTAATATCTCTACCCACCTGTCCTATCCTTCAATATGCAACTATACTCTATCACTTTACCATAGATTATGTCCATATGGGTCACAACCTTCTCACAACCTTCTCTTCTCTTTCTCTCCCTTGTTAACCTATCTTTCAGACACTGGTTCTCAGAGACTGCTCACTTTCCTCAATTCAAACCAGTGAAGTCATGTACTGTTAATCCTTCAGTGCCTGACTTGCTTCACTCAACATAAGGTCTTCAAGATTCATCCATGTTATTCCGTGTGTTAGCACTTTATTCCTTCTTACAGCTGAGTAATATTCCATTGTATGTATGTACCACATTTTGTTTATCCATTCATCTGTTGATGGGCACATGGGTTGATTCCAAAATTGACAACAGTGAACAATGCTGCTATGAACATTTGTGTGCATATATCTTTTTGTGTCTTTGCTTTCAATTCTTCTGGATATATATCCAGCAGTGGAATCGCTGAATCATGCGGAAGATCTATTGTTAGTTTTCTGAGGAACCGCCAAACTGTCTTCCACAGTGGCTGGACCAATTGGGCACTTTTGTTTATTAACTGACTAAAACAAATTTATTAGTAACAATGTTGATAAGTTTTTCTGCTTTTTCAGCAGCTGAATTAATTCCATGTGTGATTTCTTTTACACATCAAATTCAATTGCAAGATAATATTGACATTTATTTTATTTATTTATTGTTTAATATACTTTTTAATTTTCTTAAAAAAGATACTTAGATTACATAAATGTTACATAAAAATATAGGGAATTCCCATGAGCCCCACTCCTTAGCCCTCCTACATTTTCCCACATTAACAACATCCTTCATCTGTGTGGTACAATTGTTACAACTGATGAACATATTTTAGAGCAATGCCTCTAAGTATGGATTTTAGTTTACATTGTAGTTTACACACTCTCTCACACATTTCTGTAAGTTATTACAAGTTGTATAATGACCTCTATCTGTCATTGCCATGTCATTCAGGACAATTCCCAAGTCCCAAAAATGCCCTCAAATTACAGCTATTTTTCCCTCTCCCTCCCCTCAGCACCTCCAATGGTCACTACCTCCACATCAGTGATTAAAGTTCTTCCATTGCTAGAATCACTTTAAGTCTTCAGTAGAAAACTGTATGTCTACTCTAGTCCATCCTTCATTCCCCAATCCTGAGGATTCTGGGATGATGATGCCCACTTTACCTCTAATTGACAGGGGGCTTAGAACCCATGGGGCAGATGGATTGGACTATCTTGCTTGCAGTTGCAGACTCTCTCTATTCCTTGGATGGTCATTGTCCATCATCATCTCCTTGTTAGTTGTTCTGGGTGAGTCCAATGAACTGGAAAATAGGTATTGCAAATCTGTTGTGATTCAGGGCCCAACTGGTACATGGACAGCCCAAAGATTTAAGTCTCATGGGCATACACCTGTCAACTCTAGCACTAACTATAGTTTCAAATAGAAGGGTCAGAAGAGCCATGTGTAGGGAAATCACAACTGAGTGCAACTCTGTCATCCTGGGATGCATAAATTCCAAAGTAGGGCCCACCTGCAGTGTGCCAAACTCCTGATCTGTCTGCCCTGTCTATAGTGTCTGGATGTCTCCAGAGCCCTCAGGAACCCTGCTATATAAGGCAATATTTACTTTGGCAGTCAATGAGATCCTGCTGAGATGTTCATTATCGTAACCTCTGGAATGACCTCCTGACTCACTTTGAAGTCTCTTAGCCATATAAAATCATTTGTCTTTATCCTTTCCCCCTTTTGATCAAAGTCTTTTTCCAGTTGCATTGCTAGTTGGTGCTTGGTAGTAATCTCTCAGTGCCAGGGAGACTTATCCCTGGGAGTCATGTCCCATGCTGTGAGGAAGGTAATGCATTTTTATGCTGAGTTTGGCTTAGAGAGAGGCCACATTTGAGCAACAAGGAAGCTCTCAAGAGGTAACTCTTAGGCATCCTATAATACTAGGCTAAGTTTCAATTTCAAAAGTAAAGGTTCATATGTACAGTCATCACTATTTCATTTTTAGGTTACCTTTCATTGTTATCCAATTTTTAACAGGTGAATCCCAAATCTGATTTATGAGTTCCTAGGCACAAGCAAAATAACAAAGTTAAAGCAATCACAGATTAGAACAGAAGACAGAATTTTACACATTTAGCTTAGATTAAGGAAAGACCTTCCTTTAGAATCACCTGGATGCAAAGCTCTCAATGTCTGTCCATGGCAGAAACAACGTGTAGGACCCTCCAGCTTAGTTCCTCCAGGAAAATCCCTGGGCTGCTGCTAAGTGTGGAGCTAAGGGGTCTATAGAAGCCCTGCCATGAAGGAGACACAATTTGAGCTGCTCTGGGGGCTGCAAAGCATTAGTTACCTCCCAGCAAGGCATACATCCCTATGAAGGCTTTTTTCACTGGAATGTTACAAGAGAATAGGTAGGGAACAAGCAATAGTCAGGAATCTTTTAACCTGAATTGATGGCACATGAGGACATTCCTTATTCTACATGGGAGAAGTTTAGTAAATGGCCTAGATTGTGCTTTTTCCCCTTCACTCCCCTCATTAGGCACAACCAAGATTAGAGAGGTCTGGAGTGCAGGCTAGGACTGAGTAATTGACTCCCATGTTAATTCAGAATTTAACAATCTTACCTGCCATGTCATGGGTCACCTGGGGCCTTCTGGTTGATGGTTCATGCGTGGCTTCAGGCTCTTTCCACCTTCCCCTGGGGTAAGGCCCCAGCAGTCCATGCAGTGAGGCAGCTTGTGGCCAGGTTCCTGCTGACTTGAAGCCTGGATTTAGGTAACCCTGAGGTGACTGGTGCTTTTAATGGTGGCAGTTAAAAGGTGAGCTTGTACCAGCTCTGTGCCCACCCCTTCTTACCTTCTCCATCTTGATGACATGGTCTCAGTTGTTGAAAACTGAAAAGGGAGTTAATGGAAGTTTGGGGGCCCAGGGAAGATTTTGCAGCTTTCTACATATATCTGAGGCAAATTGGATTTCCTAGGAGAACCTATCCTTCTCTAGAGTTAAGATCTACCAAAAGGGTATTTTTATTGTCCCTACAAGCTTTCTTTGCAATAAGGCTAGGTTTCTAGGTTCTGCCTCTGAGTATTTTCTCTAAACTTATTTAAAATTGACTGTTTTAGTAGTGCATTTCCTTATCCCTTTAAGGAGATATGACCATGTGTGCTCTCTGGCCCTCAGATCTGTCTGTCCTCTCCTCTCTTACACAGGTTTAACTGGAATTCAGGGTCCCATACAGAGCCCACTCTCAGCCATACTGTGTCCACGTGGTATGGCAGGAAGGGATTAACTTCTTTCTTTTTAGACTATCAGTAGGCAGGTTATCCCAGTTTTTGAGAAGGCACCCTAATGGGGAATCTGCTGGAATGCTGCAAGAGCTGCCCATTATCCTAGGGGAGGATAAAACACATTTGTCAGTCTGGATGGCATCCCACTGCTTGACCTGACTGAATGGATTGCTCACTGAGCCAGTGTCCTGGAAATCAGGGAACCCTGTCTGCTTTCCCCACTTTCTGGGGATCAGGAGCTTTAAGTTTTGGGGGTTTCCAGAGCCTTAGAGGTCTTGGGAGACTTCTGGGTCCGGTTCCCAGACCATAACTCCTAAGCTGGGCTTTCCCACTAGGAAATGGACTGGCTACCGACCTTTAAATGCTTTTGCCTACTTTGCAGAGGTCTTAGGAGTTATTTCTGAGTGAACTCATCTCATGGTTCATCTCAAGCTCTGTAGTTAAACCTGACATTAAAAGGCAATGAAGAAGCAGAGACTGATCTAGGGCAAACAGCCTTAGGATCCTCCCCAGACAATCTCAGGGACTTCCCAGGGCTGAGAAGGAGCAAAGCCTCAGGGCACTACTGAGGGTGGGACTCAGGATTCATTAACAAATGTATTTTCAGTTTCTAAGGCATACTAAATCCTCTCACAGAGCCTAAACAAGGACAGCAGTAGTTGGAAGATTAAAGCCACTTCTAATTAAAAGGAGTTAACTAATGGTCTAAGGAAATGACACAATGGGTGATAGCCATTCTGAACTCACCAGAGAAGGCCTGGTGAACTCCCAGAAAACTTATGCTTAACTTAGGCCACATGCCCAGCCAGGTCTCAAGGATGGTTTCACCCACCACCCAGAACTTC
>JAQZBX010075732.1:0-14551 GCA_029593785.1 Cabassous unicinctus
AGAAATGAGTTTCTATATTTTAATTAATTTTATTAATTAAGCATACTTAATTAATTTCATTTGTCAGAATACTATTACAAAAATAAGTAAACATAAGTTATTTTACAGATGGGAAATAAATCATTACCCTGTGTCTAATGTTTAAAGCAATAACAAGAGCTTTCACAAATGAAAAAACATGTACCTGGAATTGAGTCAAATGAAGGCTAAATTTCTAAGCAAAAACCTAGTATACAGAAATAAATGACTAAATTTCTTAAATATCATGATAGATTGTGCTGCTCTTGAACATAAACACCCAGTAATGCCATGATCCAAGGCCTTCAGACTTTCAGATAAATACAGCCTGTTTCCCCTAATACTAGCAGCTCTTGAAAAGCTTCACCTTCCACATTCGATTGTTAATTAGGGTTTGTTCCAGTTGATTTAAATGAGTAGACTTTCCTTGGAGAAGCACTTAACCTGCATGCCAAAATCTTTAAGAACAAGAGATTTTGTCTATATGTGTGTGTGTGGGTGTGGTGGGGGAGCGAACACGTGTGAATGAGCATTTTACCGAAATTTTGCCCCTCCCCCAATTCTGGAAGCCAAGAAAGTTCATTTGACTTTTAAAAAATTTTAACTTCATGTACAACCTTTCCATTCTCAGGTAAAAGACAAGAGAGCAAACATTTATCACCTCCACTGTAACAAAGAAAGGTGAAGAATATGCTTGATAGAGAAAAGAAAGCTACAAAAGTTCTTTCCGAAGACAGTCTTCCTCCACTCCCAAGACTGCAGCAGGAGATAAATTCAGGAAATAGACAAGTACAAAGCATGCACGATTACTAACCAGAACTGACAAGTGTAGTATCTTTACTTACCACACACTGTTAAACATACAGCTAAGCAGTACTCAGTTGGTAAAATCAGAAAGTTGTATTGATAGCTTTCATATACTTCACATTTCTATTGGGCAAGGTTAAGACACTTAGATATCTTTTTGATGAATGAATAAATGAGCAAATACAATGTGTTTGTGTTTGTGTATGCATGCACACTGAGTGTTAGACATCCAATTCTCCACAACAAGGAGAGGGGCAGTCTGGCAATCTTTGAGAACAGACTGTTGCCAGATTTTGTCTAGGTCCTTGGCTAAACCGCAGGAAATAAATTTCAAGAGCATGCCACATTGATTAGGCCGGTAATTTACTGAGGTAGGGAGGGAAGAGAAATGGGAGAATTTAACAGATCATAGGTCCCAGGTATAGAGGAAGGGGCTGAAAATTGATAAAGAGGACCGATTTATAGAATACGATTTCCCATTATAGGTTATAAACGCCCAGGTTTTACTTGTGTTTTCATCCAGGCAGGGGCGAAGAAGGCTGGAACAGGGAGAGATCCAAAGGCAAGAGAGCAAAAGGCCTTTGTGCTTGCTTTGTAAACCATTAATTATTCCACCCCTTTCCTAATGGCATGGGAGGAATCCCAGCTGTTTGCTGTTTTGATTGATTACCCCATCCATCAATCCCCCAGGAGGGCCCAATGATAAGACCCCTGGAGAATATCCAGGGCTTCTCCTGGCTTCCAGAGGAAATCTTGTTCCGAATGGGAGAATCTGCGAATGGGAGAATCAGGAGCCATCTTGGGGGCATTGATGTCCATGTGGACTTCTTGCCAGGTTCCAGATCTATCTATTGATTCCCTATATAGTCTGCTTCATTCCCCCCTCAGATAGTTTACACCTTTATTCTTAAAGGGGTGCTGAAGGGAGATGGTCATTCTTCTGTAATTACTTCCTGCTGGTTAGGGGAAGTAGACCCAACCTGACAAGGTGTAAAACCCTCTGGCTGTTCTATCTCAGTTGGAAGAAGATAGATCTGGCATCCTGGGTGATGCTGGATAAAGTTCCCATATGGCTAACAAGATGTTGATTCTGGGAGAAGTAAACTTGATTAGAATTTTGAGAATATATGGTGCCACTGAGAGGATACTGGACCACAAAAGTAGAAAAGGCCAGGTGCCTGCAAAGGCTGCATCTTCCCAAAGTTGGTGGGAAACAGTATTCTTCCTTTAGTTACTTTAGGCTGTTGGTTAACTCTAGAGAGAGATTGCAATAGACAATGGGCTTAGGTATAAATTGCCAATCCCAGTTCCTATGGTAGAGGAGAGGAATGAGGAGAGGCATTGTCCTTTTATTAAACTACAGAGATGAAAACAGACAAGATTTTTTAAGGGGTGTCTGGTTTGCCTTCCCCCTTAGGAATAGGCATGTGGGCTAAAGTTAAGGGGAACATCTGGCTTTGACACAGACGCTACTCAGCTTTGTCTCTTGAAGAGGTATTTCAGGCCCTCCAATGACTGGCACTCATAGATCTTGTCAGACGCTTCTGGTGAGCTGGCAGCTGGCTTCACTCGGGATAAGTGCACCAACCTGGAAATTCCTTTAACATTCATAGCTGTGGGAATGATCAGAACTAGAGTAAAGTTCCTTCCATTTTGGCTCTAATTGAGAGTGAAGCTTGTTTTTTTGCCAAGTTCTGATCAGAACCTGATTTCCAGGTCCTGGGTGAGGAAAGGTTGTCCATGGACCAACTTAAAGGGGCTAAACTGATGTGGGTCCTAGCCACCTCGTTTTCTGTTTCCCTCTGGTGGGAAATGTTCAGCCTTGGCAGGATGGCATGTGGGTTTACCAGTCCTCCCCAGGGTATGAGTGAGACAGGTTCTGGAATAAGGGCTAGGAGGGAGACCTGGGCTAAGCATGTCTTCCACCTGGTGTGGGGTGAAGACTGAGAGGTCATCCCCAAGTTAATTTGGTGGCTTTTTAAATTAAGAAGGCTGTTGTCCCCACTGCTCTTAGGCAAGGTAGCTATTCCTTTATCTTACAGGCACGTTCATTAACTACTTAGAAAATGAAATTTACTAGGACTTTTAACATGTTCCCTGTCTTTCTGTGTATGGTCTAGAATAGAAAAGATATCATCGTAATCATCAGGCATATATCAGCACTTAATACTAATTAATGCACTACTCAATGCATAAGTTTTTCTTTGAGCTGCAATTAATAGATTTACTTTCCAAGTTTGCAATACCTTACATATTATCTTTCCATGGGAGTAGGCCATAATGCCAATTGTGTTTAACTTCTACTCATAGTACTCTGGTGATCATTGCTCTACTTGGTATGTCCTCCACACAGCCAGCATGCTGCAGCACCATTGACCCTAGAGAGAAGCTAGGAAGGTAGGCTCCGCTATTCCACCAGCCTTGTGCATAGCACCCTTTGGCACTATGAAACAGTGCCAGTCTGGAGGCGATACCCGTTGAACATTTGGTTATATCGAGCCATCGTTGGTTGCTGCAGGAGTTTGAAACTGCAATGTAGTCTCCATTGACTTGTGGAGCACAGCCAGAGATGTAGTAGGTACCTTTACTGTTTTAGGGCTCTGTGACCAACCTAGCCAATAACTCAAATGGAGAGGCAACCTGCAGTGTATTGAAGGCCTGGTTAGAATGCCCAAGAGAGTTTGACAATGCAATGTGTAACATATCAAATGAACATAACTTTTTAGTAATTTGCTTCTTCTACACTTTTACCATGAAGATGTTAATTAGCAGGTATTTTACTTTAGCAGTACAGCAAAAACTTTTTCCATTATTTTATGAAAACTGAAGATTCCCAATGGAATCAAGATTATCTTTCATTACCACCACTTGAATATGCAGATTGAGGTGGCTTCCAACAGGTTTCCTTGTTGTGAAGTTACTTTTTGCCATTAACACCAATCTAGTTTTCTAGTTAGCAATGGCTTTCTGGAACTAGCTATTTAAACACTTTAGTTTAGAAGATGCTTTTACAAACTCTTTATAATTAACCACAACTACACAGACTGGTTAATTTACCTTAGATTACAACTAGCAACCAATGGAATTTACTTTATCAACTTAAAAGAAGGCAGATCTACATTTCTTTTACTTAATTTCATTAGATATGAAGCTAACTTTCATCACCTTAAAGATTCAACAAGTCTACACACTTGGTATTTCATAAACCCAGGGAGACAACACCCAAGCTAAACAGAATCGAAACTGATATGGTTTATGCAAGGAATGCTCTTTTTCCTTCTTTTACAGGAGGCTAAAATAATTTAATAAAATTCTAATTGTAAATAATCTTAAAAGCACACTGACTGCTAGGTTTTGGAAAACTATTTTTAAAGATCTTTCCACAGCTTTCAAGGACTTTTTCTTTACTTGTTGATATTTGGTAATAGGATTATTAATCATCCTTATTTTAAGGCTGTTAAAAGGTTTAAACTGAGGAATTACAAGACAAACTATGATTTTTAATTTCCCAGTTTAGAAGGTAGTTTCAATCTGTCACACCTCATCCTTCCCCCACAGCTCTTGCAAAGAGAAGGCCTTGTGGGTAGGGCAGGTTAAAGAGCTTAGGAAAAACTTTTTCCTTTTCCAAGTTTCTATATTTAGATTTCTATATTACCTTTCCATCCTGCTCAGCCTAATTTGGGCTCCAGGAATACTTATTCACATGTATAACTGCATATTTGATTTTTCAATTTGAATAGAGCACGTCTAAGAATTTTCATTTGTTCATTTGATATTATCATGCCGATGTATGAAGTTATATAATGAACAATTAGGCAGACACCAATAAAGTTTGACCAGAAACACAAGACTCACTGTTATAATTTTCATTTTCTTACAAAGTAAGTTTAATTGTAAGATAACATTTAAAAGATTTCTTTGAAGGCTCCTTTCAGTTACTCTAATTTGCACTGTGACCATGAAGTTTTGCACAAGAATTTCGTTCCTTAATATTGGCTTATAACCAAAATGTCCCCAATGCTTTAATACAATTTTCCTTTGCTTCAGAACTTTATTTATTTTTCACTTTGACTTAAACAGACCTTGGATGAGCAAGACTAATTCTATGTATATTCACTGAGGCTATCGAAGCCTCAGGGAAACCAGTTTCTCTCCTGAATTGCTGCTTTTAGGGAACCCCTGACAGTCAAGGCAGGAGGCCTCCTTCACTTCCCAGTCCTCAGAGATAATAGGACTCTGGCGGCCACTAGACTGGATAAGTGGCGTTCAACCCCAAGGGTCGAGAATTCCACCAGGCAGCAATTTAGTCCACATTTGGAGCCACGAGAGAAAGCAGGGTCACTAATACCAGTAGGACAGGAGACAAGGATGTCTGCAGCTTGCTTTCCCCTGAGCCATAAGGGCAGAAGCTTTTATGAAATAACCATAAGCAAAGGCAAGGGGTAAGGCTAGGCTTGAAGTGACCATAAACAAAGGTAAGTTCAGTTTAAGATTTACACTTACAATAGTAGGTTTAGGCTAAATCTACCCAGTTATAATTTCAGTTATTATCCTTCTGCTGTTTTAAAATATAAAGGTATCTATAAATGATCTTAATTCTTAGTTACAGTTTCTAGTAAGTTTTTACTTAAAGGCAAATTGGGTACCTTTATTAACTAAGCCACAAGATTTTTATTAGTAACAACTTTGCTAAGTTTTCTGCTTTCCTAGCAGTTGAACCAATTCCAATATTGTGATGTATACATTAAATCCACTCGTAAGACAGTATTGACACTTAAAGACTCATTTTTAGGTTACCTTTCACTATTATCCAATTTGTAATAGGTGAACCCCAAATCTGATTTTCTAGGCACAAGCAAACTGACAAAGGTAAACACAGATTTCAAAGTTGAACACAAAGTTAAGCACAGATTAAAACAGAAGAGAGAATTTTATACCCTTAGCATTTCTAGGAACTTTTTGATCTTAATTGATGGCACATGAGGTTTCTTATTTTCCAGGAGAGGTTTAGTAACTTGTCTGGATCTTGATCTCTATTCAGACCTTTTATAGGCACAACTGAGTTTAAACTGAGATGGCTGTTTCTAACAGAGCGTTAGTCGAAGTTTGAGATGTATTTCCTCATTTCTTTAAGGAGACATGACATGACGTTTCTGGCCCTCAGATCTATCTGTCCTCTCTTACTCTGGTTGAACTGGAATTCAGGATCCTATACAGAGGCTGCTCTTGGCTATACTGTGGCCACATGGACAAGCAGTAGGCAAATTTTCCTGATTCTTGAGAAGACACTCCTGTGGGGAGTTTACTGGTGGGCTAGAAACCATGCCCATTATTTTAGGAAGAATGAAGAAGCACTTTTGGTCGACTGATCTGGTGTCCCAGAGTCCAAGTCTGACTAAAACGTTCACCACTCCAAATAATTTGGAGCTGATGCTCTGGTCTCAGCATCCTGAGAATTTAATCCAGAGTCCTGCCGACGGGCATCCCCATGGCTGACCTAGGTCTTGAGGGATGCCTGAAACCCTGAAGTTCAGACCAAAACTACCAAGCCAAATTGGGAAATGCTGGGAGCAGTTACCCAAATCGAAGTGCCTGATCTGAGTTTCAGGGGACATTTGGCTGCCCTCTGAACAGAAGGGCCCAAGGAATTTCTTGGGGGCTGTTTAAAGTTTACTGCTCCGGTTCTCGGCACCCCTTACATTCCAGGGTCCTAGACTGACTGCACTGTTACCCGAACAGAAGCACCTGAGCTAAATCTCAGGGAACGTTTGGCTGCTCTCTGATTCCCGCCACCCCGAGAATCATAAAGCCCTTGCCGCTGGGCGTTTCCAGGGCCTTTCAAAGACTTGGGAGACAGATTTCGGGGTCAAATAGATTTTAGACTGAAGCTGCCAAGCCGATTATTGCTCCTTCTTGGAGAAGGGGCAAAAAGCTTCTTCCTATTCTTACAAAGGTCTTAAAAGCAGTCCTAGTTTTATGACTTCACTGTCTAGGAGTTTCCCAGTTAGACCAGCCATCAAAAGGCCATTAAGTGATTGGAGACCATTTTAGCTAACAGGCCTTGGGGCCCTTGCTAGCAAAGGCATTTTCAGTTTTACAGTTTTTAAGACATTCCAAAGCATTTTAACACAAACCTGAAATGAGAAATTCAGTAGTAGGAAGGTAAAAGTTAATTATTGATTGATTACCCCATCCATCAATCCCCCAGAAGGGCCCAATTATAAGGCCCTAGAGAATATCCGGGGCTTCTCCTGGCTTCCAGAGGAAATCTTGTTCCAAATGGGAGAATCTGTGAATCTTCCAGCAGCTGTCTTGGGGGTATTGATGTCCCTGTGGACTTCTTGCCAGATTCCAGATCCATCTATTGATTCCCTATCTAGCCTGCTTCAAAACCATAGACAAGCACTCAGGATTGGTCTCCTTCCAAACAAGATGGCCAATTTCCCAGTATAGATGGTGGCCAATCAATCTCCTGAGAGAGATATCTAGTGCTATTTGAGAAACCTTAGCCTCTTTCAAACCATAAGCATCATATTTTTCAGACTGAAAATAGCAAAAAGTATTTTCAATACCACAAAATGACTATTAGACTAATAAAATGCTATTGTATGACCTACACGCAGATCCCAAGCAGTGTAGTCTGATCATTACAAGCCTGCCCTTGAGAAGTCAGAATGCCCTAGGTGAGAATAGCTGCCCCACCGCATATCAACTGTGTGATTTTTGGGAAAAGAAATTCAACCCTTTGAGTTTATTTTCCTCTTTGGAAATAACAGAGCCTACCTCAATGTTTATTGTAGGCATCAAATGAGATAATACATAGAAAGTTCAGCCCATTGTCTAGTATATAGCAAATGCTCAATAGGTAATAGCTGCCTAGAATTTGTGTTTTAAAGGGAAGAAAATTATGCAAGCGTGTTTGTGAATGTGTTGGCTTATATATGCATAGACTGTCTCTGGAAGGGTAATGCCAGTTCCTCCCAAGGAAACCTGGGCATTAGTCAGGGTTCTCTAGAGAAACAGAATCAACAAGATATATATTTATATAAACAGATCTATTTAAAGAATTGGCTCATGCAACCATGGGGTATTGCTGCAAGTTGGAAACTTCGATAAAAGTGATGTTGAAGTCCTTAGTTCAAATTCCCCAGGGGAAGCTGGCTGGCTAGCAATTTCAGCAAGAGCCAATGTTGAAGTTGGGTCTGAAATCCCCCTTCTGACCTCTTGTGTTCTGGCTTTTAAGACCTCCGACTGATTAGAAGAGGAGACTCCCTACATTGCTGAGGACAATCTTCCTTGTAGATAGCAGAACAATCAGCTGATTATAGATGCAAATTCCATCTAAGAAATACTCTCACTGTAACAAGCAGGCCAGTACTTAACAAAAGAGTGGACACCATGACCTGGCCAAGCTGACACATGAAATTAACCATCACAACCTGGTAGCTGGAAAAAGGGGCAATAACGAGGCATTTTTCATTTTATAACCTTTTATATTTCTTGACATTTGAACCATTTGAATTTACCATCTATTCAAAAATAATAAAATTTAAATATAGCAAATAAATAATAACTGGTATTAGTTTTACTCACTTTTAAACAGTGCACATATATGCTACCTTTCACGATAATGCATTCCCACATTGGATTAAGAAGCAATCTAAATACAAAGTTACAAAAGTAATAGAAAGAGGACTCATATTTCCCTTTTTTATCCATCCTACAGCATTTCTCAATATTATTTTATTGTTATTGTTGTTTTCTTTTTTACTTTCTCCTTAGCCACTGATTAAATATACAGGCAGCCCTCATTTTGCATGAATATCAGTTACCACAGTTTAAATAACATCAACCTCCCAAAAACATGGTTCAAATTTCAGTTAGGAGGTATACTACAGTTTACTAACTGTGAGTAACTGCATAAAGTACAACCTTTGATGCTAGCTCTTCAGCCCACAAATCACAATAACATCAAAGAACATCATGATGAATAGCCAATCTCACCACTTCTTTCAAAATCTGTCCATGATTCATCATCAAGCATCTGTTATTCATAGACAGTAAAATGTGTAGTTGTGTTATCTCCTTGTCTCTCAGTGATAAACCCATGTAACATTTCACAATAATGTGTAATCAAAATAAAGATAAAACTGCAGCAAAAAATGAAAAGCAATAATGCTGGAAGTGAAAGCGGATGTTATTAGAACTTACCAACCGAAATGATCAGTTATGATGAAAAGGATAAATATGTCCCAGAAGAAGTGATACCAGCAAAAAATTTCACATTAAAGGAATTCCTAGAGTTATTTCATGACATTGAAAGGGCAAAAGTAAAATTTTAGAAGCTGTTCCAAACTTAGAAAAGAATATGACAATTTGCCAAGGCATAAAAAAGGTGCTTACTCCATATTGTAAGGTATAGTATGAAAAGAAAAAGGCAAGCACTACCCAAACTACTTGATACTCTTTTATAAAGAAATAAAATAATTTAATTCTCAATGTTTCTCATATTTTAAACTACAGTATACTAAGTAAATATTGGTTTTACTATTTTTTCATATCCCTATATATGTATAACCAACAGTGAGAGAGTTTTTAAAGTTTGACAAAAGTGTTAAAGGTCATAGAATAATCATAAATTTTTCCATTAACTATTAAGACCATTTTGCATGTTTTTAGCTTGCAAAGTCATTTTTATGGCCCTGTGCACTACAGATGCAAAACAAGGACCTGTCTATTCACTAAAGTAGAAAATTGATTTCACTGTTAAGAGCATCATTTCAAAGAGGGCTTTCTGGTCTTTGTCAGTCATGTCCCCATTTAAATAAACATCTTTTAGTTATTAAGGCAGTAACATAGGAAGCAATTTATTATGACTGAAAGGAAACTACATTTAGGGACAGTGTTCCTACTTAAAATTTAATAATAATTTATGTTTGCATTGTACTGTTCAATTTCTTGAGTACCTGTACATACATTAACTAATTTATTTCTCACAACAACCCTATAATTTAGGTATTATCGCCACCTAACTGATGAAGAAACTGAGACTCATTTATCATACTACTAGCAAGTAGCTAAGCCAGACTCAGATTCTGGGGTTTCAATTTCAGATTCTAGCGGTTACCACTTGCCATTTTGCCTTCCTATGAGAGAGTTCAAGGCCAAATTCAGCAAGGTTCCTCACATGAGGTATTAAATACACTGTGCTTCTTTTCCACCAGAGAATGTACACTTCATGCTTAGTTTTAAAGAACAAATGATTTATAAATCCAATTATAGTCATTAATGAAAAATAATTATGTCAAACTCTTATTTATTGGACGTGTTTTCAATCATATTAATTGGCAGTGAAAATGTCACAAAAATCAGTAGTATCTGAGTTCAATTTCTTATTATTTAATATTCAATTGTAACTTATGAGGTATTACACTATAGGATTCATATGAAAATAAAATGATTTTCCTCTAATTGAGCAGGATCCACATGAAAAATTGAAGGTCCTTTGTTTTCTCTCTTATTTACATGAGTTTAAGAAAGGCTATCCATCTTTAAAACAGGAATATGTTTGATAGGTCAGTTTCAAACATTTCTCTACAGACAAATACAAAATATGTATTATTTATGGCTGCTCTGCATTTTGAAATACCTAGACACTATATATTAGTAATCTTGAATGGGCCAAGGATAAAAGACACCTTGATAACTAGGGGCATATTTATGAAAAAAGGTAACACTTGAGCAAGATATAAATAAATGGGAACAATAAATATGTGGCTTCAGTGTCATAAACCTGAAGGAGTTTTAATGACACCAAACTTTTAATTGGTAGTATGCTGCATCCATTCATTACTAATCCCACACAGACTGGATTCAATTGAGGGGAGAAGGAAGAAGTAAGGTGCTATGTGAAATTGGAGATGTGTGTGTGGGTGCCACGTTGACAAGGGAAAGTCTGTGATGGTGAAGGTCACATGTCAATTTGGCTAGGTTATGGTGTTGAGTTGTTTGGTCAAGCACTAGCCTGATTGTTACTGTGAGGGTATTTCATATATGGGTTTACAGCATTAGTCAGTTGATTGCATCTAGGGCTGATTTCACCTACAATCAACAAAGGAAATTGCCCTCAGCAATGAGGGGGTCTCCTATTCCAATCAGGTGGAAGCCTTAAAGCAAGAACAGAGGATTTCAGACATCAGAAAGAATTTCTGTCTTTTCCTCAGCCAGTGAGCTGCTTCTGGGATATTCAACTTCACCTTCACTGGAGTTTCCAACTTACCCTCTGCCCTACAGAATTCTGACTTGCCAATTCCCATGGTTGCGTGATTTATTATTCCTATAATAAATCTTTATATATATATATATCCTATTGGTTCAGTTTCTCTGGAATCTAATACAGTGGGAAATCTGTGAAAACATAGACTTAGTAATAAAGGCAATGAGTTCATTATGAAGTACAGGGAAACTGGTCAAGTACAGATGAAGAGGGAAGCGGGTGTGGCTCAGTGGATAGAGCCCCCGTTTACCATATGGGAGGCCCGGGTTCACGTCCCGAGGCCTCCTTGTGAGGGCACGCCGGCCTGAGTGGTGCGGTGGGCTGATGCAGCAACCTCACAGCAGGAAGCGGGTGTGGCACAATGGATAGAGCACCCGTTTACCATATGAGAGGCCCCAGGTTCGCTTCCCGGTGCCTCCTTGTGAGGGCAGGCCAGCTCGCGCGGCACCGTGGGCTGATGCGGCAAGACCTCACAGCAAGGGGGAGATAAGCAGACACAGAGAAGACACGCAGCGAATGGACACAGCAGCACAAGCAGCAAGGGGGGGATAAATAAATAAAATAAATAAATCTTAAAAAAAAAAAAAAAGTACAGATGAAGAAATGCTCAGTAAAATAAATGAGGGCTTGAGAGAAAAGAAAAGAGAAGAGAGAAAAATTACCATTGTCAGGAAAGGAAAAGGAAGTCTTTTCACAAAGTGCTTCTGATCTAGTCAGTAACCTAATAATCATCCTTAACAATTCCCTCTCCTTCAATCCCATGTCCAAACTGCCACCAAGGCCTGTTGATTTTTACCTCTTAAATATTTCCTGATTATGTTCATGCTTTGCATCTCCACCGTTAACACTCCAGAACAAGCCACCATGAGCACTTGCCTAGACCACTGTCCTAGTCTTCCCACTTCCCCTTTGCCCCCACCCCACATCTGCTCTCCAACAGCAGGCTGATTTTCACAAAATAAATATCTGGTCATATTACCCATGATGAGACTCTTCAATGGTGTTGCATTACTCTTGGAATAAAGACAAAATTATTTGATTTGGCATGAAAAGCCCTTTATGATCCGACTTGTGCTACCTCTATAGCATCATGTCCTACCAGCATCTCTCCACCCTAGCGGCATGGCCATTATTTTAGTCTCTAGATTCTCCATGCCCACTTCTGCCACAGAGTATTTGACTGTGTTGTTTCATCTGCTTGGTAATCTCTTTCCTTCTTCATCTAATTACCTCTATCTAATCTTCAATTTGGCAACTGCCACCTACACAAGGAAGATATCTTCTGTCTGCCCCTCCAGGTCCACTCTCCACTTTCACCATCTTTCTCCATGCTTCAAGATATTGACCTATAAGGACATATTGATGGGCTCCCCTACCCTGTGGTCCATCAAGATATTTTTACTCCCAGCTCTTTCTTTTTGATGTAACTGCATGTTTGCAGCATCCCTCCAATAAAGGGGTGCCTCCTACAAGGCAGCTCTCTCTACTCAGTCTCTCTGTCTCCAGGTTCTAGTAATCTCCTCTAACTTTTGCTGCATTAGGCTTGTGGTAGAAATGCCCACCCCTTGCCTAATCCCCCCACACACACAAATCTTTGCAAACAGCTACCTTAATATACTCTCTTCAAATTACCCAGTTTGACCGTGCCATATGTTTCCTGTCAGGACCCCAACTATGATCTTGTCCCTGTCTCTTTCTCCAACATGATCTCTTGCTACTCTTTTCCTAATCCCAATCCATGCAGCTTTCAGTCTCAACTGCAATGTATTGAAAGATGTGCAGTTCCCTGAGTATGCCCTATTACTCTAGGGTCTTCTTCATTATTATCCACCTGTTTCAGTATTTGTCCCATAATTCAAGAATTTTGTCCTCCTGGAAGCTTTGACATCCTCAGTCTGCCACTTTCTGGTAGTCATGAGCTCCCACAGCCCTCTATCTATATATGCCATAGGCCTTACCACTCTGTGATTGCCTGTTTATTCTTCCATCTATCCTACAAGCCTCTGAATCACTATGTCTTTAGTTTCTAGTCTCCAAGGCCTAATAAACTGCCTAGCATATGCTAGCTATTCAATAAATGAATCAAGCTACAAAACTGTAATTATAGATAGCTAAAGTAGTTCAAAATCACTCTATAATACATTAAGGTACAGTATATTATCAAGATGTTTATCTATTTACCCAAAATAATATTTTCTCAAATATAACACCTTAGTGAGAACACAGTTGCCATATCAAAAATACTGCAGTAAGTGTACAGAATGCTGTAGCTGTTATCATCAGCCATGTATTCTGTCCAAATTAAAAATTTTAGGTTTATTTCTCAGTTCTCCTTTTTGAGCATTATATCCCTTCAGTGCTGTCAGAGAACATATGGTTCATTGAAAAGTAAGAGTGACCCAGAAAACTGGGTCAAGAAAGGTTTCAGAAGTAGGTTTTTTCAGGTCAAAAATTATGAATTTTTCATTGTATTTCTACTCCCATAGCACTTACATATTGAGGTACATTTACCACTGGTTTAATGCTTTTACTAATTATTTGTTTCTTTTCTTATGTGGCTACCTCTTCCCTCTTCTCCCCCATTTCAGCCACATTATTCTTCACCTGGTTCTTTAGAGGATGCTATGGTGTGCCAACTAAATCTCCCTACACCTTTTAGGACTAAAGCACTCATTCCTTTAGCTGCTGGGAATGTTGACAGTTGATGGCTCACAGGTTAATCCTTCTGTCTAGCAATTACACACTGCTGAAGAGAGCTGCAGTTACAGGATCTCACCTCCATCCTGGGGACAGTCACATCCAATGTCTAGTCAGTGGGAAGGGAAAGCATATAGAGGTGTAGGGCAAAAAAGCCCACTTGCTTCAATTTGGGATCACTATGTAGGGCCATACTACCTCCAAAAGTCCCATGGGATTGACTGAGGCCTTTGTTGGGGTTGTATCACAGTCCAACCTCTCCCTTGGCTTTATCTATCTCCCTTCATTTCCTTTCAAGGGTTGACCTAGACAGCACTTCCCCATAAGCTTCCTGCATGGCAATCTCTCTGAGTCTGCTTTCCAGGAAACCTGACTATGACAACCTTCAATAAGTACTGCAAATAATAATTAAACATGTATTCTCCCAGGCTTTCCTCTATGATGATTAATCATATACAAACATATATAGCCTTATACATGTACATAAACATAAAAGATTCCATGTTTTTTTAAAGTAGTATCTTAATATAAATTCCTTAATTTTCCCACTCAACAGTAATATAAATTTCTCCAGGACAACTGGTATAGTTTTGTAGTTTTAGTTCATTTTTTAGTGACTGAATAATATCCTAGGATGTAGACATAACATAATGCATACAATCATTCATCTTTTGAATGGGCATTCGTTTTGTTTATAGTTTTGTTTTTGTTTATTTGTTTTGGTTTCCAAGAACAATGCCTGAGTAAACATCA